>PVJA010018231.1:0-40241 GCA_004027025.1 Myocastor coypus | reverse complement strand
TTGGCCAATTGTACAGTAACTGCTTTTGCATAGTCTTACTTTGCCAGAGCTATTTCTCTGTCTCACTGGTGCTGCAGCGGCAAGCAGAAGCACCGAGAGGACACACAGGACTTGCAGGAAGGACACTGACTGGGATCGCCGCCAGAATACCGGGCCCTGATCTCTGGAGGCCTAGGGCTTATGTGCGATAAGCAAGCAGGAAGTACAGAGGCAGAATGGTTCTCACCAGATGCCTCACCATGAGCAGCGGCCAATCATCTCCAAGAAACCAGGTGCAACAGGAACTGGAACAGGTACTGTTACCTGGGCAACTAAGAAACGGAAGTATACAGGCCAGGGAAGGGGGCGCGTTGTTTGCTGCAGCACAGGACCAAAGACTGTCCTGCCTACAGTGCCGCGGGGCTCCTCTTTCTCTACAGCCCCTCCAGCACTAGTTATTGGCTGACTTGTTGATGTCAGCCATGCTTTCTGGGGGGTGAGATGGAATCTCAGTGTTGTTTGTATCTGTATTTCTTCAAAGACCAATAATGCTTTCATTTTTCATCTCCTTCTTTCAATTGTCTGTATCTTTTCTCTTTTTAATTTCTTACACATTTCCTTCTTCTAATTTTACGTGCGTGTATCTGGTAATATGAATAACTGGTTGGAAGACAACATTTTGTATTAGAACAAAGACTGTGAAATTCACATTACTTTGGTAGGTGAAAGAAAGAATAAAAACAGGCACAGTGACAGTGGGGCAGTAAAAAAAGTCACAGTGGTTGCAAAGGAGCCCGAAAGAGCTCTGGACAAAGAGGCTGGAGTGGTCCTGGGGGTCAGCGGAGGCAGCAGCGGCAACAGCACCACTTTGGAGCTTTTCAGCACCGCAAACTCCCAGCCCCAGCAACACGAGCTTTCCTGGTGCGCTTGCAGAGCACTTCCTCTGCCTGCTTAAACTCAAGCAGCACGGTCCGGCAAGCTCAAGAGCTATCTAGCAGTTCGCAGGCGTTTCCAGAACTCTGAGTCTCAGGGCAAAACTCTCAAAGGCTTTTGCAGCTTCCCGATGAGGCTTCCATGCCTCTCCCTTCTTGGGCCCTGTGACTAATGTTTGTTATTCTAAATGGCTACAGAAACCAGGCAGCTGTTCCCACACCTAGGATACCTTCTTATACCCAGGGAAGGCTTTTACGGGCTTAAAAAAAAAAAATGTGTTCTGTGCAGTGCTATTAGGTCCGCTGTGGTGACTATTAATCAGATTTGCAGCTCAGACAGCTAAAAGCTTCTTGACATGCGAATGATCTTACTTCATGCCATCACTTACACCTTAAGGAGGACAGAGGTTCTGAAAAATAGGCTCTGGCAGAAAGGCTTCCATCTCTAGGCTTAAGACCTTCAAGAGCAGAATTTTGGCCATAGGCGTAACCTCACTGAATTATCTGAGAGGCCTAGGCAGGAAAGGTCTCACGTTATCAAGAAGTTATGTGGCTTTTGTTTGGCACTTGTTACAAAAGCCTCTTAACTTTTCTTTTATAATGAACTTAGCTTTTCACAGAACACACAAAGATGTCTCAATATGTATTAAGAATAGGAAAACATAGTTTTACATAACGTGTATGTCCACATTCCTGTAAAGGATTCTGAAGGATTCTGAAATACACTAGTTAGTCATAGTAGGCAGGCAGGCAGGCAGGCAGGAAGGCAGACAGACAGACAGACAGAAGGAAAGAATGAAAATGTACTCATCCGCAAAGCGTCTAAACCTGTAGTACAGCCGGGCATGGTGGCTCACGCCTGTAATCCCAGCACTTGGGAGGCTGAGGCAGGAGGATTGGTGCGAGTTTGAGACCAGCCTGGGCTACAAAAGTGAGCTCAAGGCCAGCCTCACCTACATAGTAAGACTCTGTCTCAAAAAGAAAGACCAAAATAAAAAAAGAACAGCAATAAGCCTGTAGTACAATTGTGGGAAAATACTACTGTAGTCAGTATCTGAGGGGGCCCAAATAGCTGGTGGCACAGCACCTACCTGGCAAATGCAGGGTTGTGAGTTTGAGTCCTGGTAACATACAGAGAAGGAAGGAGGGAGGGAGGGAGGGAGACAGAGAGATAATGTATCTAATGAGGAAGTCTAGTTATGTAGTTTCTAGAATTACCTTGTGTGAGCTGAAGTTGGAGTCTTGCTTTAAAAATTTGCTATCTCCGCCTGCCTGACAAATGCAAGGACCTGGGTTCGATCCCTGGTACCCCATGCCATGCTGGCCGCTGAAACTAGGCATGGTGGTGCATGCCTGCAATCCCAGCACTGGAGAGGCTGAGAGAGGAGGAACACTATGAGTCTGAGCTGCATAGCGAGACCCTGTAACAAACAAATAAAAGATTTAAAAAAAAAATAGGACTTTCTATTTCCAAGCCTTTGGACAGGTTTTTCAGACCTCAGTTTCTGTGTCAGTAAAAGTCAGGATAATAATAAAACCAGAAAAGTTAGTGTGAGGTTGAAATTTGTTAGTTTAGAAGACATTACGAAACTAGAAGCTAGCGCTTGTTAAGCATGCATTAGGTACCATTAATATAGGGATAACCTCGCAGTCATGAACTTAATTTGTGCTTCTGTTCTAGAAAAGACGACTGCATTTGGGTTTGTGTGGGGAGGACAGCTAGCATCATGTTTGTCACTAGGGGCAGAGTTTGCCAACAAAACTCAAAACTTCTTCAAATGAAAGCATTCAACAAAATTGGGCTTCCGCTGACAAACTCTGCATTGGATGACAGACCTAACTGTGGCCCACCTTCTGTATGCGAATACAGATGCTTCCCAAACTGTACAAGCTCATGAACTGAAGTACGGCTGTATTTGCAACTACAAAATTATTTTTGTGACAAGACAGAAAACACAAGTTTTTTCTTTATCTTGTCAACACAGTTTGAAATATTCCCAGTGGGGAGTGGGTTTTGGTAAGTTAAAGAACGCCTTCCCAGGAGACCATGACGGCAGGGAGTGTGTAGAGGGAGAGAGACCAGGAACCAGGGGTTGGTGCTTGACCCGTGCCTTCTGCCCTTGAGGGCTGCTTTCCTCACCAGTCTCAGGGATTCTCCTTGCTCTGGGCAGGAAGAAGGAGCGTGACTTCTTTTTCCTTAAGTTTCCTTTGTTACTTGTGGCAGACTTCGGAGGGATTTAGTTTTCCATGGACAGAAAATGAAGTGGTGGGTCAGATTCAGGCAGCCCTGCAAGAATCGCTCTTCGCAGTTGCATTCTGTGGTGGGTAGGAAGGTAAGAAGACGACAGCGCTTACCGATGGAACTTTCTGGATGAACTGCCCGTGGGCTAGAGGGCTACATGCCTATACCACTGAAGGGAATTGTACTAGTGTTGTAGGCAGCTGAATTAGATAGAAATATACGCAATCAGATAGCGCCAGGCCCTCGAGGGCAATATGGAAAACAACTCAACTCTACAGCTTTACAAGAGACAGGCACCGCACCTGTGGGCCGGACCTTAAAACAAAAGAGTAAAGAAGTTCAGCTGCCAATCACTTAAAGTTAAGTATCAGGGATGGATATTCTAAAGGAGTATCAGTGACCGTGAAAGAGCCTAAACCAACCCAAAACTCAGCCCCAACAAGAAGAACCCTTATTCTGTATTCATGCCCGCTTGCTATGCAACTTGCTTCCCAATTTGCTCCCAATTTAATCAATTTTACCTGAACAGTGATGCTTGTAATCTCATTGGTCAAGCATGACTTTGTCCCACCTCAGGACCACCTAAGCAAGTTCCCCTAGTTTCTCCTCAGGTCCGCCTTATGGCATGATCTTGCCCTATAAGATCCCTAAAGAAAGACAATTTCGGGGGCAACCCACTCGGGCCCCCCTTCTGTTCTCCTCTTGGACAGAGGCTTTCTTTCCCAATAAATTTTCTATTCTAAACCTCTGTCTTGGTCCTAAAATTCATTTTTTGGTTTTAGAGAACACGAACTTGTCCAAGTGCTTTTCAGGTTAAAAGATCAATTTTTCTTTCTGCATCACTAGTACACTCAATGACAATATATTCCTTTCTTTTGATTATAATTTGATTTTATTTTCAAGAGTGAAAATAAAAACAAAAGCAAGAACAAAAAATCAGAAGTAAAGACAGAAATGGTAACATACAACAATACGTATGTCACAGATTTTCAAAATAAGACCAGCTGATTTTTTTTTTTTAGAATTTTTTATTTTATTTTATTTTTTCTTGTTTCAGAACTTTTGTTTGTTTATTTATTTATTTTTATGGCCGGCCCAGCCTGCCCTGAGGGCAGGGCTGGTGCAGCATGTGGTGCCAGGGATTGAACTGTGGTCCCTGCAGCCGCCCAAGCTTTCCTAAGCAGGCGCGTTAGACCACTGAGCCATCCTGCCGGGCCGAGACCAACTGATTAACAGTGGTTCACATATTGTCTATTTTTATTGTCAAATCTGTTGCTCAGATTAACAGATACAGTTATGTAAGATTGGATATATGATTGAATATTACCACTTGCTTTCAAGAAATCTTAAATACATTATATTTCTTAAACAACAGAACTGAAGCAAATGTAAGGTTATTTCATTTTTCTAAAAGTACATTTTATGGAAAGTCAGGAAAGAAATATGCCGGGTTAAAAAGGGCAGGTAGCCGGGTGTGGTGGCGCACGCCTGTAATCCCAGCACTCAAGAACCTGAGGCAGGAGGATTGGTGCGAGTTCGAGACCAGCCTGGGTTACAAAAGTGAGCTCAAGGCCAGCCTCAACTGCATAGCGAGACCCTGTTTCAAAAAAAAAAAAAAAAAAAAAAGGGCAGATTTGAATTATATATACAAAGGAGAAAAAGCTAATCTATAAAAAAATGATGTTTACACTGAATTTATTCTGAAGATAGCTCATTGCATTTCCAAGAAAGTAAGGTAATTTTAACGAGTAACTGATTCATGATAACCTTTTAAACAGAAATTTTTTTACCAGTGAAGAATGGCTGTAATTAAATTGAAAAGGAAAATATGAGCTAATAGTATTATTGAGGCCAAGAAACACGCAACTTTATACCTCTTATAACTTCCTCCTCATAATTTTCATTTTTTTTTTTTTTTTTAGAAGTGGGGATTGAACTCAGGCCTTTGTGTTTGCCAGGCAAGTGCTTATTCTACTAAGCTATCTCCCCAGCTCACTATAATTTTCAAATTTGGAAATCCTGCCACAGACGAAGCATGTTTTCCCTGAAGACTTAACAAAAGCATCTCCAGCATAAAAAATTATTTTATTTTTATTACCTCGCTTAGTTTTGTGGTTCAAATAATAAAGAACAGACTTTTCTGTATTTATCACAGGGTCTACAGGCTCTTGCTACATAGATCAGACTCATAGAGATTCTCCTATTTTCAGCCTCCCAAGAGCTGGGATTACAGGCCTGCATGGCCATGCCCTGTCTCAGTCAGTCTCAGTCAGTCTCAGTGTGCCCTGAGGCAAGGCCAACATGCCAGGGATCGAACCTCGGTTGCAGGTGCTTTAGTCTACTGAGCCACCCGGTTGGACCTTGAATAGATTTTTCTGAACAGCAAACAAAATGTGGGGTGCTCAAGCAATTCATAACTTTCCAGGGTTTATAAGACATAGTCAAAAAGAATGAGCTAGAGATGATTATGTTTTTATATGCCTTTTCACATTTGGAATATTTCTAGTATGAACTTTAGTATTAATGATTTTTTCTGTGTGTGTGTGTGTGTGTGTGTGTGTGTGTGTGTGTGTGCCAGGAATTGAACTCAGGACCTCTTGCTTGCTAGGCAGGCACTTGTGCCCCTGAGCTATATTCCCAGCCTATGTTATTAGTGTTTTTGGTGAGGGTAAAAGCCTCTGTCCTTCTTCCCAAGATGAGGATTCTTTGCATACATATCTAAGACGGGCTGATACTCTAAGTATTGACGTCCCTGAACTGAGGTAATAGGATTAGCTACAGCCCCATCTGAGGCCCCAGAAGGGTGTATGTGGAGATATTTACAGTGAATTAACAAAATTTAAACTTTTGTTATCACACAGAGACACCCTAAAGTCCGCTGGGCCCCATATGAAGCCAGAGAGTTTCGCCATCAAGTGACTTAGCTGGTTTCACGCTACTGCCTGGTGAATAAGGTCTCACAGTGCAGCTTCGCCATGAGCTTCTATATATCATCCAGTAAATCAATAACGTTTTACAATAGAATTACATGGTCAGCTTCTCTGTGCTTTGCTCTAAATCAATGCAGATTTCACAAGAACATTCACCTTTTAGCGGCTATGAATTGCATGGTAAATCAGGAATCTTTATGCATTTTTTTCGGTACTTGGGATTGAATCCATACTTTAGGCAAGTGCTCTACCACAGAGCTACAGTCTCATCCCGAGAATCTTTATTCAATTTAGTTATCTATCTATCTATCTATCTATCTATCTATCTATCTATCTATCTGTCTGTCTGTCTGTCTGTCTGTCTGTCTGTCTGTCTGTCTGTCTATCTATGTTTTTTTTTTTAACTGGGAAAAAAGTATATATTTAGAACTAGCCAGCTAGGCTCAGTTTAGATGATCCTGATTTCACTGGCAACATCCAGTGGATCACAATCGGGAGCCAGCTGAACACTTGCCTTCTTCTCTCCATCAGGCCTGATTAGGGCATTCACCTTGGCACCATCGATGTCACAGAGCTTCTTCACAGCTTGTTCGGTTTGGTGCTCATTGGCTTTGACATCCACAGTGAATACGAGTGTGTTGTTGTCCTCGGTCCTTTCATGTGGTCAGGGGGACCTTGATGATGGCATAGTGGTCAAGCGTGTTTCTCCTGGGGTCGCTCTTCCAAATGTATCTGGGCTGCCTCCAGAGCCTCAGTGTCTTGGGACACTGGAAGGTGGGTGACGTTCATATCTTCTTTCTGTGGCTGTGGATGCCTTTCAGCACGGCCTTCTTGGCCTTCAGCTTCGGGAGGGGCAGGGGCTTCCATCTTTGCCTTCGATGCCATCTTGGTAAAAAGGCTCTTTATTCATTTTTAAAACTAACTGAAATGTTGTCATTACGTTCGAAAGTAAAGCTGTAAGATATCATTTCTGGCAGGAATGAGATCTTATTACCAACATTCAACCCAAAGAAGTTTCTCAAGAGTAGAAAGAGTAGAGCTAATGATACTGGTCCACAGTGCTGTAACTGCCTGACCAGTGTGAGCGTGTGAGTGTGGGACCTGGTACCAAAAATAAATAAATAAATAAATAAATAAATAAATAAATAGATAGATAGATAGAAGAAAAATTAAAAAAAAAAAAAGCAAAGAGAAAATAAAAAGGGGGCTGGCGACATAGCTCAGTAGACTAGGTGCCAGCTCAGGCAAGTGCGGCGACCAGAGTTTGATCCCTGGCACCACTGGCCTGGCCACTAGGCAGGCATGCTGAGCTGGCCACTTAGACCAGGAATTGATGGTACACATCTATAACCCTCGCGCTGGGGAGGCTGAGAACAGGAGGATCACTGAGTCTGAGCTCTGTGCTAAATATATATATATATATATATATATATATATATTTTTTTTTTTTGTCTTTTTGAGACAGGGTCTCACTATGCAGTTCAGGCTGGCCTTGAGCGCACTTTTGTAACCCAGGCTGGTCTCGAACTCACACCGATCCTCCTGCCTCAGCCTCCCAAGTGCTGGGATTACAGGCGTGCGCCACCACGCCCGGCCTAAATACATTTTAAAAAAAGAGTAAAGCTTAGTAGAAGGGCCAACATCACTTGATTTTAGAGCAATTTAACTTACAACAGAATGCGTATTCCTTTGAAATCATTCAGAGTGTGACTTTCTGCACAGAGAGAAGACCAGATATTTCAGCAATGTGAAAGCCACCAATTGTTTCTTATTTTTCTTTCAAGGATGAAGAACCTAAGATGCAGAAAAATTTTACAGCTTGCCCAGGGCTGTGGCTTACTGGCAGAGCTAAAACTATGTGGCTTTTCTAATTCCTAGCTTAGTGTTTTATTTTTAAATGCTGTACAACTGTTGGCTTCCTACTATCCCGTATTTAAGTATAATTTCTCTCCTGCCACTGGAACTTGTGAAATATTTTTACCCTTGAATCTGTCCTTTTATTTGCATTTTGCTGTTTTAAAGTCCCATTGGTTTTTCTGCCTAGAGGAATTTTGAATGAAATTGCCTTTTAGGTTCTAAATTTGCTTTAAAACTCATTTTGCATCGGCTCATAAAACTCCAAGCTTGTCCTGCTTGAGTTTGGGCCCATCCACTGATTTAAACTGACTTAGATACAGACGGGACATAATTTTTATTTTTTATTTTTTCATACATCCCCATCATCAGCCAGACTGTCGCTGTTTTGTTTTATGTTTTCAGAGGTTTCTCAACCTCTGAGGCGATTTTAGAGCACTTTGGGCTAAATTTGAATATATTAAGGGGGAAAAACGGGAGTGGAGGTAAGGGAGGCTGGTTTAAGATAAAGATGTATTCAAACCTGATCTAGGGAGGGGCTGAGGAGATAGCTTTGTGGCACAAGTGCCTGCCTGGCAAGTGCAAGGTCATGAGTTTGAATCTTGGTCCTGAAAAAAAAAAAAAAAAAAAAAAAAAAAAGTTTTGCTATGAGGCCCGGCAGGATGGCTCACTGGTCTAAAGCGCCTGCTTAGGAAAGCTTAGGCAGGTGCAGGGACCGCAGTTCGATCCCCGGTACCACATGCTGCGCTAGCCCTGCCCTGAGCACAGGCTGAACCAGCCATAAAATAAATAAACAAACAAAAGTTCTGAAACAAGAAACAAACAAACAAACAAACAAACAAACAAACAAGAAACAATCTAATCTAGGGAGAAAGCAGAAGGAAACGCCGGCCGGCCGGATGGCTGACGCATACCCCTTCATTTCTTTACCACCTCCTTGGCTTCCATGGCCTGCTCCTGTGGCTCCTCCCCCAGGAGCTGTGGGCTCAAGGTTCCTATCAGGAATTCGAACCCCTCTTCTTCCCCTCCTTGGAGCTCTTACCAGCCCTGGGACCTCAGGGCCTGGAGAAAGGGAGGAAAGCAGTGTCCATTTCCCTGTGTCCATTTCTGGACTTTTATCACGAATCCGCAATAATTTTTGAGATTTTATTTCCGTTTACTTTGGGTCCAGTCTCACACAGAGAACACAGGCACAGGTACCCGGATGGTGGCTGCGGCTGCCGCGGCTCCCTTTGTGCCCCTGCACTCAGTGCGCCAGCGGACGTTTTCAGGGAGTTTGTAATGAATGTCGTGTGCACATCTGTGCGCATCTTGGAGTTTATGCGTAGCCGTACGTAAGTTGGAAGTAGAAAATCATCCCTGTTTCTGTAAATGAGTGAATTTTTATTTATTTATTTATTTTTTGTCTTTTTGAGACAGGGTCTCGCTGTGCAGTTGAAGCTGGCCTTGAGCTCACTTTTGTAGCCCAAGCTGGTCTCGAACTCGCACCGATCCTCCTGCCTCAGTGCTGGGATTATAGGCATGTGCCACCACGCCCGGCTGTGAGTGAAAATTAATGTTTACAATCAGCTTAAAAAACTTGTTGGTTAAATGAAGAGAATTAGAATGTATTTTTCTTACACATTTCAGTTTTGGACCCTGAAATATATTGATTCAGTGGAAGACGTGACCCTTAGAAACTGCAGGCCCGGCCTGATAGTCCTATTTTTTTTTCCCCCCTGTGGTCAGCTCAGCCCACCGTGGGGTTGGGCCTGGCATAGCATGTGGTGCCGGGGATTGAACCGCAGTCCCTGAGCTCTTGCCTAAGCAGCTTTAGACCACTGAGCTGTCTCACAGGTCCTGCGGACGATATTCCTGTGTCATTGTATTCGGGGCGATAAGGAAGGGGGATAGCCCAGAGCCAGGCCAGCATAAAACAAGCTCAGACTGACCCTTGCACGTCATAGAGTTGTGGTGCTCAACCTGGGCCTTGCGGTTATCTGACCTAGAAAACTGTGAAGAATATGAGCCCAGGTTCCACAAGTAAACATACTGGGCCCATGGTTGGGTGAAAGGCTGCAAAGGTGATCTCAACATACAGCCGGGGCCTTGAGAAACGTGCACTAGTGCTTGTGCTTTTGATGGTGATGGGGGTCTCCAGACCTGCAGGGAAGGAGCATTCTGCCGGAGACGCAATCTTAGGCCTCCTCCTCTCAGCTTCATGAAGGAGAACGAATTGAGAGCAGCCCCCCAAAATCTGCAGTGAAGGCAATACCTGGTCAAGGACGTTCTATGAAGTCAGTGATTGGGAAATAGACAATTCCTGCTTATCTGCTCTGATGGTTACTGAGCGCCTGGTGCTTCAGGCCCTGGGGGTTCCTGGCCCATGAGCCTGGACGCTGGGCCACAGAACACCTTCCAGGTGGAAAGAGGAGGAGGAGGAAAGGCGGAACAGGGTGGGACAAAGTCAGTGGAAACTTAACACTGGCTACTAACACTCTTTCTCTTTTTAAAAAATGTCCTTAGTGTGGCATCTACAGGGTCTCACTACACAGATCAGACTCGTAGTAATCCTCCAGTTTTCAACCTCTCAAGCGCTGAGATTGCAGGTGTGTGTCACCACGCCCAGTCTCAATCGTTGTCTCAGAGGGCCCTGGAAGCAGGGCCAGCAGCAGGGCATGCTGGGGATTGGGCCCTGGGCCCTGAGCCTGTCTAAGCAGGTGCTTTAATCTGCTGAGCTATCTGGATGGCCTCCTAAAACACCTTTTTTTTTAAAATGGTAGATTTATTTCAGAACCTTTGTTTGTCCATTCACTCATTTTTATGGCCGGCCCAGCCCACCCCAAGGGCAGGGCTGGCACAGCATGTGGTGCCAGGGATTGAACTCTGGTCCCTGAAGCTGCCTAAGCTTTCCTAAGCAGGCACTTTAGAACACTGAGCAATCCTGCCGGGCCCCCTAAAATGCCTTCTGATGTACTTAGAAATCAGTTAGTGACCCACCAATGTCTGGGGAGGGCCTGCGTGGGACCCTGGAGCTGCCTGTCACTGTCACCCAAGCCAAGGTGATCCGTTTCTAACTCTAGCATAAGGGATACAAGGTCTTGTGCTCCATAGGGTTGCTGTGACATAACTTTGTGAGGTGACTTGCATAATCTTCCTGGGGAGGAATCTCAGGAAGAGGCTGGCATTATTTTTATGCCCTGGTATACAGAGCTCTTAGCCTGAGCACTGACCCACACACAAAGGGTGACGGGGGGAAGAGGATAATTAAGTAGAATCTTATCATGCCTGGAACAATCATATAGCTTGATTGTTATCTATTAGGAAAAAACAGAAATTTCAAGGTTGCTTTTTATTTTAGTCTCATTGTGGTGCTTTTAAAATATAGACAGCCTCAAAATAAAATCTTATTTTGAAATATTTTCTTTAGAAATCATTAATGTCTCCTAGCTAATCATCCCCAAATCCTTGCAATTATCACCAGTATTATAATCATCATCTGCAGATTATTATTATTATTATTATTATTATTATTATTATTATTATTATTTTCATTTTAGGTATGCAAAATACTCTAGAAGATTGCTTGGGCTGTATAATGTTGTAGTTTTCCTTCCTCTTTTCTAAAATCCTGGTGCCCAAATCACAAGAAAATATAATGAGTGGAAATTTATTAAATAGTTTATCTCTTTGATGGGATAAATCAAGTGCAATATAGCCCGGCTTCGGAGTAGCCCTTAAGAGAGGCTGTCGGGCCACATTTTTCTTGCTTCCTTGGTAAAATCTGTGATTGTAAACGACAAAAGATTTAAAGCATCACGTGAGTTGGTGATAAAAGGCCATCCCGGCCGCTGTTCTCGTAGAATAAAACAAGAGAACGAGGAAGCTTAGATTGCTATTCACAGAAGATTTTCTTTTCCTAGTGTGATCTCCAATGTACGATACTCTGAAGACCCCAGCTTGAGTTTTAAAACATTATTCCCTTATAAATAATGTATGCTTAATGATCAGTTTGAAAGCATCCCTGGTAACTACCAAGGCCTAGAAAAGCATGTAAAAATGAAGAGAGGAAGACCCCCCTCCCCGCGGTGATGGGATGGGATGTGAGATGGATAGACTCGTTTGTCCATTAAGAAACTGCAGCAGGGAAGGATGGGGAGCAGGGGCTCTAGCGCAGGCGTCAAGCATCAAGCACGGCTATAGAGCAAACAGGAAATGAATTGGCTGGGAATAGAAGGAGAGAAAGTAAGACTTGAAATAGCTTCTGTCATGAAGGGACTTTATAACGTATAAAACCCAGTGATGCTGATGACTAATGGCTTATTACAAGTAGTTTCCTTTCTTTCTTTCTTTTTTTTTTGTCTTTTTGAGACAGGGTCTCGCTGTATAGTTCAGGCTGGCCTTGAGCTCGGTTTTGTTGCTCAGGCTGGTCTCGACCTCTCACCGATCCTCCTGCCTCAGCCTCCTGAGTGCTGGGATTACAGGTGTGCGCCACCACGTCCAGTTACAAGAAGTTTCTATTTAATGAGAACTGTAGTATGTGTACCTGGTTTGCATAGGTGGCTCATTCTCTAATGGTGCTATCTATCTACCTACCTATCTATCTATCTATCTATCTATCTATCTATCTATCTATCTATCTATCTATCTATCTTTTGTTCTGAGACCTGTTCTCCTTAAGACGCCCAGGTTGGCTGTCAACTTCTGATCCCAGATTCCCAAACAGCTGGAATTACAGGCCCACACCACCATGCCTGGCTTTAAACCTTTAAAATCAATGAAGACTAGGTAGTACAGAGCCTCTCTTAGTAATAGATTCCTTCTGCTTTTGTGTGTACAATTTTTATTTTTATTGT
This sequence comes from Myocastor coypus, assembly GCA_004027025.1. Classification (NCBI taxonomy): domain Eukaryota; kingdom Metazoa; phylum Chordata; class Mammalia; order Rodentia; family Myocastoridae; genus Myocastor; species Myocastor coypus. The sequence continues at coordinate 27,469 of PVJA010018231.1, read as the reverse complement.
TTTCGTCTTTTGTGAGACTGGGTTTACCTACGTAGCTCAGGCTGGCTGTGAGCTCACTGTGGTAGCCCAGGCTGGTCTCCAACTCGCACCAATCCTCCTGCCTCAGCCTCCCAAGTGCTGGGATTACAGGCGTGCGCCACCACACCAGGCTGAAATCACCTGTTCATGCGACACTTGAGATTTCTGTGCTGTCCACGGATACTGTACTTTTCTCAGTCCCACGCTGTACTTCATGCCCACTTGGGTGGGTTCTTCTTCTTTGTTTTTGGCACCGGGAATTGAACTCAGGGCTTCATACTTCATACTTCATACCGCCCTGTGGAGCCCCATCCCTGGCCCCAATTGGACTGTTTCCCTTGATGTCTTCCGGCTCACTGACTGTTTATCTGCTTATGTACACTTGCCGTCTATTTTTCACTCAGGCATCCGATGTAATTTTCCTCTCTAGAAGTTCACTTCGCATTTTTTGCATCTCCATGGCCTTTCCGCATATGTCATTCTTTCCTCTAGCCACGTGCCCTTAGGAAATACCATTGCAGTAACGGAGAAAATTTTCTGGGTGATGTTTTTATCATCCACATGAGTGATGGGTCAGTAACAGTTGATGTATTTGTTTCTTCATTTGGGGACGTATCTCCCAGCTTGTTTCTTGGCCTGGATTCCTGGCATTGTGAAATTCCCTTGTTTGGTTACTGGCTATTTTTGTATTTCTAAAAATATTCTTGAGATTTGTTCTGACAACAACTAAAATGCCAAAAAGGACGTTGACCTTTTAGTGTATCTTGTTAGGGTGGGATGAAAACATGGTTTAGTGTATGGCTAGGGCTTCCGCTACACCAGGGAGAAACCTTTCGGTGTGCTTGGTTTCAGTTATGAGTTCAGGTGTTTGGAAGGAAGGGCGCTGGTGCCTGCCTGGGTTCTGGGCCTTCTCTGCTCTTGTAGAGAGTTTTTTCTCTGGCCTCAGATTCCCATCTCACTCGAATTCTCTGATAGTACTGAAGTATAGATTTGAGACAGGCTATCTATCTATCTATCTTTCTATCTATCATCTATCTATCGGCACTGGGGATTGAACTCAGGACCCTGCGCTTGCCAGGCAGTCACATATTCTGCTGAGCTATCTCCCCGGTGCTAGGCAGGCTCTTTATTTTTTTATTTTATTTTATTTTATTTTATTTTATTTTATTTTGTCTTTTTGAGACAGGGTCTCGCTATGCAGTTGAGGCTGGCCTTGAGCTCACTTTCATAGCCCAGGCTGGTCTCGAACTCACACCAATCCTCTTGCCTCAGCCTCCCAAGTGCTGGTATTACAGGCGTGCACCACCACGCCCGGCTCATAGCATGTCTTATAAGTAGATTGTAAGTCAAAGATACAGTATGAATCACAAAACAAAAATTATAAACAATATTCAGAAAAATTAATTAATTAAAAATTAAATTAAATATTTCAAAATAATATTCCAAAATTCAAATCAAATCGTCAGTCCAACTTAGAGGCCAGAATGTTGTGTACCTTATATCTTATATTTGAATCTGTAATAAATTCAGAGTACTTGCATAGTATTTTTTTTTGTCTTTTTGAGACACGGTCTTGCTATGCAGTTGAGGCTGGCCTTGAGCTCACTTTTGTAGCCCAGGCTGGTCTCGAACTTGCATCGATCCACCTGCCTCAGCCTTCCAAGTGCTGGGATTGCAGGCGTGCACCACCACAACTGGCCTTGCATAGTATTTGAGTAGGTAAATATATTCAAAAATATCAACTAAGAAATAGTTTCTATGGTAGTAAAGAATTACTATCAATAACACATAACATAAATACTAGAATAGCAAATATTTGACCTGAACTTCTCTAACAGTTTGGGGATAGGATATCACACAAATCACCAGAAGACTTAATGTTTCTATTTCTTTTTCTTTTTTGTCTTTTTGAGACAGGGTCTCGTTATGCAGTTCAGGCCAGCCTTGAGCTCACTTTTGTAGCTCAGGCTGGTCTTGAACTCACACTGATCCTCCTGCCTCAGCCTCCCGAGTGCTGGGATTACAGGCATGAGCCACCACGCCCGGCCAATGTTTCTATTTCTTCTTAATTTTTTTAAAAAAACATTTATTTGGGGCCCAGCAGAATGGCTCAGTGGTCTAAAGTGCCTGCTTAGGAAAGCTTAGGTGGCTGCAGGGACTGAAGTTCAATCTCTGGCACCACAGGCTACACCAGTGCTTCCCACAGGGCAGGCTGAGCCAGCCATAAAAATAAATAAACAAAAGTTCTGAAACAAGAAAAAAAAAAAAAGCCCCACATTCATTCATTCATTTATTCATTCATTCACTAATTCATTTACTTACCTAGTACAGGGTCTTACTACCAGCTCAGACTTATAGTGGTCCTCTTGCCTCAGCCTCTCCAGCCTTGGGGTTATAGCCATGTACCACCACACCCAGTTTCAGGGGCAGGTTCAGCACAGGCCTGGCATAGCACGTGATACTGGGGATAGAGCCCAGGTTCTTGTGCTTGCCAGGTAGGCACTAAGACCAAGCTATCTCCCCCAGCCCAGGGTTTCTGTTTCAATATTGACATTTTTGATCCATTTTGACTGTAGGTTAAGAGTGGCCCCCTTAGTTTTAGTCTCCTACACTCTGGGCTGCATGAGTAAAAGTAGCTGTGAGGGGCTGTGGAGGTAGCTCAATGGTCTAAGTGCCTGTGCCGCAGGGGCAAGGACCCAGGTTCGGTCTTCTGTAAGGCATGCCATGCTGGCCCCTGGAGCCTAGATGCATTGAGCCATCCCTGAAGCTAGGCATGGTGGCGTACACCCATAATGCCAGCCCTGGGGAGGCTGAGACAGGGGGAACACTATGAATCTGAGCTGCACAGCAAGACCCTGTGCCAAAACAAACAAACAAACAAACAAATGAATAAAAAATTCTGTGTGGTTGGAAGTTGAGGCAGGTACTGGGGTGTCACAGGTACTGGGGAGTTGCCTGTGCTCAGACCCCTTTGAAGGCTGCATGGAGTCATAAACATAGCTGGAACGAGAGCTAGAATTAGGGGATTTGAAATGACACTATTAGAGTTGTCTAATACAGTCTTCCCTTGTTTTGCTCATAGCTATTGTCCCTTTGATTGAGTCCATTAATATAGAGCATCTTTCGAGGTGGCAGCCAGCTGCCGTCTGCGTGAGAGTCTAATGTGAGAGTCAGCCGCAGCTGGCTCCAAACCTGTGGCTGAGACTCGTCATCTTTCTTCTGCCCTCTTGTCTGATTTTTCTCACTTTGGGCTGGCCTTGGAGCTGCCGAGGAGCCGTTCCAGCATGTCAACTTCACCTTAATTGAGCTGGTTCTTCTTCCTCAGAGTTCTGACCCTTTCCTTCCCTGGGGCCGGTTGGCGAGTGATCACCCCTGCTTGTACATCTTAGCGTGCTGTCGGGAGCCATCTATTGAATTCATGCTGGGGGAGACAGAACCTTCTCTAGCCTGTTTGTGGCCACTTGGCATCCCAGAATAATGAGCGCTAAACATCCTTGCAGGCAAAATAACTTCTTCCTTTGCCTGCTGGTCTGTCAGTAGAGGGGGCCAGGTAGCCCTTTGCAGCTCTGAGGAGAAATCTTTGGTGGTACTTTGATAGAAGTGTTTCCCTCCCTCGACATCCTACCCATCCTCGCACTCTTCCTCCTCAGCCTTTCTTCTCTTCCTCTACACCCTTCAAGAATGAAGACATTACTTTGCTCCTGTCTAAGGTGAAGAAGGGGTGGAAGAACAATTTCTGCAAATACCCGTGAAGAATGACGGCACAGGAAGCCTTCCTTCCTGTAATCCTTGATTTATAAGTTGATATATTTTTGCACTTAGCATCAGAGCATGGCCTCTTTCACAGCTGTGGTTAGGAGCCTTGCGTAGAATGTCCATGGCTGGTCCTACTGGAATGCTGTAACGACTTTCACGTGTTGCGGTCATGGCCCCTCCCCCAACTCCGCTCCTCCCTGGCTGCTTGTGGTGCCGGGGAGGCATAGCCGTAGCTAGTGAGCAGCTCCCACAACCTGACCTATTGCATTACTCTCCCTTTTTTCTTTAACTGGCTCCTTAACTCACAGGCAATTTCTGCAGTCTACCACCCCTGCAGATAAACATTCTCTAAGCCTGGATTAGCATTGTTCATAGGGTCAACTGAGTCAAGGAAGCCAAAACCTAACTTGCATTGAGTGCCACTTCTATGGTGGACAAAATTCCACTTGCTCTGGGGCTGAGAAGATAACTCGGTGGTCTAAGTGCCTGCCTGGAAAGAGCAAGCACCCAGGTTCCGTATCCACTACTACATGCTGTGCTGATCCCAGAACCATGCCGGCTACCAAAACTGAGAATCCCAGCACTGGGGAGGTTGAGACAGGAGAATCACTGTGAGTCTGAGCCGTGTAAAAGACCTGTACCAAATACATAAATAGTGGAAGATAAAAGAAAATGCCACTTGCTCAAGCGAAGGAAGAGGATTCGCTTCAGGCAAGCTTCCTCCTGAATTTGACCTTTTGCTTACCATATTTATTTCAGAAAACTGGCAACTGTCATTTCTTTCTCTGTCACCTGGCAAAGGACATCTTTTTCAAAGCACTGTGCACGTGTTTGGAGGAGGTGATGGTTGCAGTCCTCGGGGAGTCGGTGGAGAGCGTATCACGTCTTCATTGGTTTTGCATCACACCTCCCCATTTGCAAGGTCTCTCTCTCTCTCTCTCTCCCCTTCAGTTTGTTTTTAAATTTATTTTTACTGTGGGTTTTTCACACCAGAGAATTTTGGGGACATCTAAGTTTGTGTGTCTGACTTATTTCAGCTATTATTATGGTCTGGTGTGGGTCAAAAAGAGCAGCTGTGGCCTCTGAGCTCTGTCTCCTGTGAAGAATGCTGTGGATATTTTGAATGGCGTTGTATTAAATCTGTACATCTTGGAAGTCTGACCATTTGGACTCTATTTGTCCTGACTACCAAGGCACAGGAGATATCCCCCCCCTTTTGTTGGTATTTTTCATCATAGAAGTTTTTCTTCCTTCCTTCCTTCCTTCCTTCCTTCCTTCCTTCCTTCCTTCCTTCCTTCCTTTCTTCCTTTCTTTCTTTCTTTTCTTGCCTTTTTGAGACAGGGCTTCTCTATGCACTTCAGGCTGGCCTTGAGCTCACTTTTGTAGCTCAGGCTGGTCTTGAACTTGCACTGATCCTCCTGCTTCAGCCTCCCAAGCGCTGGCTGGGATTACAGACATGCGCCACCATGCCAGGCATCATAGAAGTCTTTCATTTTCCTTATTTAGGTTAATTTCTAGGTATTCAATTTTTCTTGGTTCCACTGGGAATGGTATTTCTTCTTAATTTCTTCTCAGTGAATTCATTATTTACATGCAGCAGCGTTGTTGGTATGTATTTATTTGCTTATTTGTTTGTTACAAGGTCTCACTATGCAGTTCAGAGTCAGTGATCTTCTTGTCTCAGCTTCCCCAGTGCTGGGATTACAGGCATGAGCCACAACACCAAGTTTCGGGGCCAATCCGGCATGCAGTACCATGGACTGAGCCCTGGTCTTTGTGCTTGCTTACCAAGCAGGTGCTTAGATCCTCAGATATGTCCCCAGCCCAGGAGTGTTATTGGCTTTGTGTATTATTTTATATTTGGCTATATTGCTAAATTTGTCTTTTAAAAGTTTATTAGTCTTTCGGTATAATTTTTTGGATCTTCTGTGTAAAAGATTAGGTCATCTGTCAGTAGAATATTTTTATTTCTTCCTTTCTCATATGTATCTCTTCTAGTTCTTTGTCTTGCCTGATTGCTCTGGCTAAAGGCCAAGTACCACGCTAAACAGGAGTGATGATAGAAGACGTCCTTGTCTTCTTCCTGATATTAGAGGCAAAGCTTTCAGCTTTTCATTACTTTGCATGACATTGGCAGTAGTTTTGTCATAAATGACTTTATATAAGGTCTCGTCCTATGTATTTTCTTCGGGATTTTTATGATAAACGAATATGAGATTTTGTCAGAGATCTTTTCTGAGTCCATTGAGGTTGTCATGTGATTTTTTTTTTGTCCCTGATTCTACTTATGTAATGTATTGCATATGTTGATTTGGGTATCTTAAACCATCCTTGCATGCCAGAGCTGAAGCCTCAACTTGATAATGATAAATGATCTTTTACTGTTTTGTTGCATTCTATTTTCCAGTATCTTGTTGAAGATCTTTGTATCTATGTCCAATATAGGGATTGGCCTATACTTTTTACATTAAATCATTGTCTGGTTTTATCATCAAGGTGATGTTAGAATAGGAATTATTCCATATATGTTATATATATGTTATGTGATCATAATATAGTGTAATGAAACCAGAAATCAAAACTGGCAAAATATTAGAAATTTAAATCCTTCAGACAGCTTTTTATCAGTTGTACAACCCAGAAATCTCTTTCTCAAGTATCTAGGAGTCATTCTTTTGAAATATATTTATTTATTATTTGTTTTTGTACAGCTTGGACTCATAGCGATCCTCCCGTCTCAACCTCCCCAATGCTGGGACCTGGTTGCAGTGGCTGGCATAGCATATAGTACAGGGGATCAAACCCATGTCCTTGCACTTGCCAGGCAGGAGCTTAGACTGCAGAGCTATCTCCCAGGACCCACCCTTTTGAAATATAATGATCAAAAAAGACAGAACCCTTATTACCAGTCTCTAAGGAAAACCTAATTTATTTATTTATTTATTTATTTATTTATTTATTTATTTATTTATTTGTGTGGACCCGGGGATTAAACTCAGGCCCTTGGGCTTGCCAGGCAAGCGCTTACTCTCTTGAGCTATCTCCCCAGCCTGGAAAACCTAATTGTAAAAGACACCAATGAACAAGTACAAATGGCCTAACTCCAAGAGGCAAGCATGTACAACTGCAGGGACGACCCTGTGCAGACACAGCCCACTGGTCCTCTACTCCCCCTGAACACACAACTCGAAGTAATTTCCACCAACTTACTCCAGGGATTCAAAACTTTCCTGCCCCTGATTTTACAGAAGTTGAGTTCAGACTATTTTCCACAGAGTTGAGTAAAGTCTTTTTCACCCATTTAGCTTTGCCCATGAGCATTTTTGCTTTGACAGTCATCTGTCAAGTGTCTGGCCAGCCTTCTTGACAGTAGTGCCACACCGAGGCTTAATTAAGGCCCTGCGATGTCACCAGGTCCGAGTGGGCAGTGGCAGCAATTAGTCTTGGCGACAGCTCACGAGTCATCCTTAATCATTTTACTTTTAGAAATACAGAAAATCAATATGTTTATAAAAGTTAAAACTATTAAAAAGTATTTGTAGCTGGCTGTGGTGGCGCATGCCTATAATCCCATCACTCGGGAGACTGAGGCAGGAGGATTGGTGTGAGTTTGAGACCAGCCTGGGCTACAAAAGTGTGCTCAAGGCCAGCCTGAACTGCATAGAGAGACCCTGTCTCAAAAAGACCAAATAAATAAATAAATAAATAAATAAATAAATAAATAAAATAAAATAAAAAGTATTTGTCTTGTTTCTGCTTCTTTCCCACTTACCCCTTAGAGTAGCAAAGAAAGTCTTCTGGTTTACCCTCTGCTATTTCTTTTTCTAAAAGTAGGCATGTATGTGTGTATTTTTATATTCTGCTTCTTTTTCTTAAAACACAACCTGAGCTGTTTTGTGCTGTGTTCACCTAGCATCTTCTGGAAGTCACTCCACATAATATCATTTTTTATTAGCATGATAAGTGAAATTCAGTTGCTAAGTGAAATTCAGCGGATGAATACATTTGTCTGAGTTACTTTTTACTTATTGCTGGAACAAATACCCGACACTCAAGATGAAGGAAGGAAAGGTTTATTTAGCTCACAGTTACTGGAGGTTTCAGTCCATATTCGGCTGGACCAAAGCTGAGTGGAACAGGGCAGAGAGCATCCAGTTCATGGCGGTGGAACAGCAACAATCACGACAGAAACAACTGACCAACCAGGGCAGCAGACGACAACAGCTCTAGTCTGTCTCTGTGTCTCTCTTTATATTACATTAAGGCTCTCCTCCTCAGCCTATCCGCCTTAGGCTACACCCATAATCCCATCAGTACTAAAACCGATAGTCCCAGGGATCATGGATCAAGTCTCAAACTCTAGAAGTCCCCACCCCTTGACTCATGAGGCTTTGGGGGAACAACTAGATATAAACCATAACAACATTTAAAAAAATATCATTGTTTAACAATAAGAAGATATCTGCATTCTAGGTGAAACAAATTCATCATTTGACTCACTAATTTTTTTAAATTTTGTATTCTAGGGAAGAGTCTACAGGGTGTTCAGGGTCTCACTACGAGATCAGACTCATACTGATCCACCTGTTTGCAGCCTCCTAAGAGCTGGGATTACAGATCTGTGCGTCACTACCCCCAGCCTCAATCGCTGTCTCAGTGCGCCATGGTGGTGGGACCAGGTGGGGATTGAACCCCCAGCCCCTGCGCCTGCTTGCAGGTGCTTTAACCCGCTAAGCTATTTGGCTAGCCCTGACTCACTAAACTGACAACACTTAAGATGGACTTTCAGATGCTCTAGTCTGATACTGTGTGGAATACATCTTCGCTACATTCTCATCACTGAGATAAAATACCCAGCACTTAAAGGAATAAAGGGATATGTTGACTTATAGCTTGTAGAGGTTTCAGCCGATGGTCAGGGAGCTTCAAGGTAAGGCAGCATGGCAGAGAAAGCTCAGCTCATGGCTGGGCAGCTGGAAGCAGGAGGACTGAGGAGGAGGAGGACTGAGGAAGAGGAGGACTGAGGAGGAGGAGGACTGAGGAGGAGGACTGAGGAGGAGGAGGAGGAGGAGGAGGGAGGTGATCCTCCTCCTCCCCCAGTGGCCTAACCTCTCCAACCAAGCTTTGCCTTCCAACATCATATTTAGCTAAGAACTCATCAGTGGACGCATCCACCAGTAGGTATCCCACAGCCGTGGTCAAATCACCTCCCAGCAGCCCCACTGTGAGCCCCAGAGGCTCAGGGGGAGGCGCCTGGCCTCCGTGTTTGTGGTTCCTTTTCCCCTTAACTACCTCCTATTGTTTGATATGCTTCACTTGATAAGGTAAGTAGAGACAAATAATTTCATGTGTTTACGAAGGTGATGTTTCAGTTAGGAGTCAGTTAACAGCATGATACCAATATTAGTGTCTGTGTGTTTTCATTTTTGTATTTGGTACAGGCTCTCACTACCCTGTTCGGACTTGTAGTGGTCCTCTTGTTTTCAGTCTCCCCAGCACGGGGATTACAGGCATATGTCACCATGGACAGACAGGGTCCCAGCTCAGGGGGCTCTGGAGATGGAGCCAGTGCAGGATGCGGGACTAAGGATTGAACCCTGGTCCCTGCGCTTGCCAAAGCGGGCACTTAGTCTACTGAGCTCTCTTGACAACCCATAGTGTACATATACTTGAAGTTCACATTGCAATTATAGAGTGCATGCCTCCCAGGCTCTGGGTTTCTACGTGCTTTATTTCAAATGCTCAGCTGTGGCTGTGTGAGTCATTACGGAAGCACAGCATTTCATCCTTGAAGGATGATGTCATGTTTTTTCTTCTCACAATATTGGCAGCTCAGCTTTTGAAAATGTTCTCTTTGAATTCTTATGATTGCATAATCACACATGGATTACTTAGTTTCTATGGCCCAGAAAATACAGTGCTGTACGGGCTTAACATGAACGTTATTATCATGGTGACCTTTCTTACTGCTGGCACAACATACTTGACACTCAAAGTGAAAGGACAAAGCTGTATTTTAGCTCACAGTATGTAGCAGCTTCAGTCCATAGGCACGGAAAAGGAGGAGCGGTGCAGAGGCAGGGAGGCCGGAAGCAACCATGAGCTGGAAGCCTTCCTTTCCTGTCATTCCTTTCAGGCCACGAGCCTATTGGTTGGTGCCCCCACATCTAACCAATAGGTGGAGCTTCTGCCACCAGGAACTCCTCAGCCACGCCCAGCACTATGCTAAACCAATCCGCGCATGAATCCAGTTACCTGAGCATTTGAGCCCAATATCACACTGCCACAATCTAGCCTAAGGGCCTCTGGTGAAAGCTGAGGCTTTTGGGGGCCGTCTAGATATCAGGCATAACTAACTGTCAGGGTTAGAAATTTCTGAGTTATGATCTTTGTTGTTTTCTATGTGCTACATCTGGAGATACTACAATATTTTGAGTACAATATTTTACTTTTAGTTTTCCAAGGTATGTTTGCTAAGTATAAAATCAATGACAGATTTTTTTCAGTCCTTTGAATTAATTAGTTTTATCTGCTTGTTTTTTTTTTTTTTTTTTAAATATGGAATAAGATGCTATTTAATTTTGCTCTTCCATAGCTAATGTTTTATTTTATGTATATGCTTTAACGATTTTTTTTAAATTTACAATTAGTTTTGGACAATTTCATTTTTGTGTATCTTGGTATGATTTTATTTGTGTATCTTGTGCAAATGGTTTGGTTTTCTTAGAAATGTGCTATAATTTCAACTAAATTTAGAAATTTTAAATCTTTAAATATTTATTGCTTACCCCTTCCACTTTGAGAATTCTTTTTTTTTTTTTTTGGTCATTTTGAGACAGGGTCTCGTTATGCAGTTCAGGCTGGTCTTGAGCTCACTTTTGTAGCCCAGGCTGGTCTCGAACTCACACTGATCCTCCTGCCTCAGCCTCTCGATTGCTGGGATTACAGGCGTGCGCCACCACGCCCGGCTGAGAATTCTAACTATATGAACAGAAGTTTTTTGATTTTGGTGCAGAGTGAAGTATTGTATGACTGATCTGTAAATTTTTTCTTCTTCATTTTTTTTTAGACGATTTTTATTATAATCATTTAATTTTGTAAATAATTTATTTACAATATGCAACCTATTATTAATCTCATGTTATGTATTTATTTCAGAAATATTTCTCTAAAATTTACTTTGTCTATATCTTATATCTTTCACATTTAAATATTAAAATAATTTTTAATATGCTATAGAATTACTGATTTTCGGTAAAGTTTGTGAAAAACGTTTCATTGTCAATGAACACAAAATCAAAATGCATCTTAATTTTTTTTTTTTAAATCAGTTCTGGAACTGTCAATGCTTGTGTTACTAATGCTTTTCAGTTGTAGGTAATAAACTACAGATCATCCGGGTGTTTTCAACATGCAATAGTAGAAGGAACGGTAGACCAGAAGCCTAACGGTTTGCTTTATAGTGTTGACTCTGATATATTGGACTAACTGACTTCATTGGAAGAATCCTGAACATTATCTGATCTAGTTATAGTTTTTCCTGAGTAATTTTTATTTTTTAAATGATAATACTACAGGGCCCAGGGCTATAGCTCAGCAACACAGCATCTGCCTAGCAAGCAGGGGTTATAAATTTAATTCCCAATACAAAAAAAAAAAAAAAAAAAAAAAAAAAAAAAAAAAAAAAAAAAAAAAAAAAAAAAAAAAAAAAAAAAAAAAAAAAAAAAAAAGAAAGAAAAAGAAAAAGAAAAAAGAAAAAGAATGGAGATCACTAATGTTACTGATGATTACGAACAATTTTCCATAAAAGAAAGAATACATTAACTTACACGTACAAACAGGATTTTGAAATGCATATATATATATATATATATATATATAATGTCATGTCAGATTTGATATAGTTTTATGTAATAAACTAAAAGGGCTTATAGAATGGAGCACAATAAATTTTTTTTTTTTGGGGGGGGGACCGGGGTTTGAACTCACGACCTTGCACTTGTGCCTCGGAGCTATCTCCCCAGCCCAATAAATTTCTTTTATCTTTACTTTTCCTTCCTTCCTGACCTCATCCTGCACAGAAAAGTAGTTTTTTTAAAAATTAATTTTGATGAGAAAGAAATAGCAGTGAGACAGTTTCACAACAGGTTAGTAGGATGGTGTCTTCATAGTATTTGTTCAGAGTACAAGATGCAGACTTGATATCTTGTATAAACACTTTTAGTACAAATCTTTCTTCTCATTAAACTAAGAGAAAGTAGCATGTATATATAGTCCAATAGTCCATAATAGTAGTGGATTATCAGCACAACTGAGAATGTCAGAAGCTGTTGACTTAAAAGAGCTCATAGCAGATTTCAGAAAAAAGAAAGATATTTCCTGCTCCTGGATAGAAAGAACCAACATTGTGAAGATGGCCATATTCCCAAAATTGTTATACAGATTTAATGCAGACCCTATGAAAATACCACCACCCTATCTCACAGACCTAGAGAAATCATTCCTAAAATTTATTTGGAATCAGAAAGGATCTAGAATAGCAGAGACAATCCTGGCCAACAAAAATATGATGGAAGGCATTACAATTCCTGACTTAAAATTGTACTACAAAGATACTGTGATAAAACCAGCATGGTATTGGCAAAAAATAGACCTGAGGATCAATAAAATAGATTTGAAAATGCAGAAGCAACTGCAAACACACTCAGCATCTTATCCTTGACAAAGATGTTTACTGGAAGAAAGACAGCCTTTTTAACAAATGGTGCAGGAAGAACTGGATCTCTACATGCTGAAAACTAAAACTTGACCCAGGTCTATCATGATGCACTATTGAAATGGATTAAAGATCTAAATATTGGGGCCCGGCGGGATGGCTCAGTGGTCTAAAGCGCCTGCTTGGGAAAGCTTGGGCAGCTGCAGGGACTGCGGTTCGATCCCCGGCACCACATGCTGCACCAGCCCTGCCCTCGGGACGGGCTGAGCCGGCCATAAAAATGAGTGAATAAACAAAGGTTCTGAAACAAGAAAAAAATAAATAAATAAAATTTAAAAAAAGATCTAAATATTAAAACAGAAACACTAAGTCTCCTGGAAGAGAAAGTAGGGAGAAATATAGATTTTTAAATTTTTACTTATCTTTTTAAATGGATGTTTGCTTTATTTTCATTGATTAAAAGCACAGATAATAGCTCAATGTCACCAAATTACTTAAAATTGTTAATTTTTTTACATATAGTACAGAATTTCAAAACAAGAAAAATTTAACAATGGTTGAATTACATATTTTCATCATCAAATCAGTATAGATAAGCAGACATAGGTATGTAAGACTGATCAAACAATTAAACATTAACATTTTCAATAAACATTAATTTTTTAACTCTTCCAAATGTATTTTGTATTTAAATCACTATTCTAAAGAAAATTATAGGGGTTGAGAATGCAGAAAGCACAAGGTCATGTGGTTAATTCCTAGTACCATCCAAAATTTATTTATTTATTTATTTATTTATTTATTTATTTATTTATTTATAAGAAATATAGACTTTTTTTTTTAAAAAAAAGAGAAATATAGAAATGTAATTGAACTACTGCAAGAATGACCATTGATATTGATAAAACAAAGACTGGCCTTGTACATATTAAAATTTCAAAACCTTGATGTCCATTTAGAGGAATATATTAGGACCTAAGCACCTGCGAAACAAGAAGGGCAGAGGGAAAGAGGTCAAGATGGTCACAGGCACAAGTGACAGAGGGAGGAAGAAGGGAAGGGGTGTGAAGAAGGTAGAAGGGGATTTGGTGGAGGAGGCTTTGACCTGTCCATGTATTGATGCAGAGGGAGAGAACAGAAAATACTTTCAGTCTGTGGACGATGTTTGCTTCTCAGGAAGTAGGCCCATGTCTGATGGATCGCGCGTGACCATGTCTTAGGCTATTATGGACATAATTCTAGGACAGCACAACTTACTTGAAAAAATTTTTCTCTCATTTAAAACTATGTCAAAGGCTAGTGTTACAATCCCTTAATGCAAAAATTATTTTTAGCTTATCAGAAAGCCAGGATTCCAGGCTCCCTTGTACATTTTCCCTCCGCTTCAGATGTCTGTCATTCCTTTCACATTTGGATATTTTCTATTTATTTTCCATGATGCAGCCACAAAGGCAAGAAAGCCTTTCTGAGCTTTACTTTCTCTAGATTTACTTGTTGTCTTTCTTCTGTGTTTCACAGAATCCTGGCCTTTTTTTTTTTTTTTTTCTTTACCTTCTTATTTTCCTGAATCAGATTTGTCTTATTTTAATTGTTTGTCTTCTACTTAGAATTGCTGACATTCTAAATGCATCTTAACTTCTTTTTACATCTATTCTTAGAATGAATAAATCTTCTTTCCCATTAGTGAGTTTCTATGAGTATTTCCCTTGCCTATAATTCCTTTTATTCCTTTCTGCTGAGAAATTTCTTATTATTTTCTGTAACATTTTAAGTTTTCCGTAGTCTTTCTTGAGCTCTTCTCTTGCTCATACATATTTAAATAGTTATCTGTCTTAATTTGGGGGTACTTAGTACCACCTTAATGTGGTACTAAAGGATGGTTAGTATTTTTCACACAGATACGAAATAAAATACATGTAAAATACTTATTAATTAATGAATACTCATCAATTCATGAGTGAACAGTACCAGGTAGTGATTTCTCCAAATAAGAATCAGATCTATGGAGATTTATGTACTAGCAGGTAAATTCATTTGCGTTGCCACGTGCGGGAGCCACTCACATTAGTATAACAAGGAATATCGGAAATACCATCACTTCTTGACAGAGCTAGGAGCTCTTCTAGTCAGACGATGAGACCTCTAAATCCTGCAGATGCAGGTGTCCTTTAGGACGTCACAGAAGGACATCCCATGATCTTCTTGCCCATATGAAATGTAGTCACGTTTTCCTTACATGACTAACTTTTAACTCTTTCAAGATTATTTCTTATTTTTCCTCTTTCTCTGCCACACTGTGACTCTGCAGGAAACGGAGCACATACAAACCATGCTCGAGTCCAAGAAAAGAAAGATGCTCTGATGTCCCCTTTCATTTATGTGAGTGAGACTGGGCCTTAAAAGGAAGGCTTACTAGCTGGGAGAGTAAAAGCATGGAATGACCATGGTTCATAGTGGCCTGTTACATTTTGGTGAAGCTCCAGGAGACAGGATGATGGAAGCTCCAGACATAAAGAAATGATGAGAGAAAAATCCTAACTGCTTTGCCTGGATCAGTGCACATTGCGTGCCCACATCGAGACACCAAGCAGAACCCTGTGAGTACATACGACTAATATATGTTAATGAAAAACAAACTGGAAGTAAGTTTTAGAATTTAACCTTAGGCAAGCATTTGGGAAATAGGATTGGAAAGACAATTTGATGATTCTGTGTCTTTAAACTCATGTCCTTTATATTTGTAGAGAGTGGGAGATTCTTTAAGGAGCTGGGAGAATAATTTAGGAAATAATTACAGGCAAATAATTAGATACAACTGTGGCCAAGGTAACAATAAGCACAAAAATAGCTTTTACAGAATTTACCACTAGCCAAGCTCCTTACAGCAGAGCTTGGCTTAGTTTATGATCACTCTCAACATTCTAAAAGAGCTGGGGTAACACATGGCCGAATACAGGACTTAAACGGCAGACCAGGGTTGAAATCCGGCACAACTGGATTCTGAGTTTTTAAGTAAGTATACACTCATGCTGGGAGAAGCACAGGAATGTTTCCCTGGGATGGGTTGTGGTGTTTGGTATTTGAAGCTTTGTCTATCTAGTTTTCAATTCATACTCTGGGGCAGTTCTCTGAATTTCTTTACTAATCAAGTCATTAAGACTATGCAAATAACCCCAAACAATAGCAAAATGATGTTGAGTTCTAAACAGATGTCCTCACATTAGATGAGCTCTATTACTATTTTCAGTAATAGGGGAGATAAAAGAAACACTTGTAATTATGAATATCAGATCATTCAAACGCACTAGTGTTATCTTTCAAATATGGTTTTGAAGTTATCTGGATATATTTGTAGAATGCAAAGCTCTTTTGTTCAATAAGAATGCATATAGGAGGAAGCATCTTACCACAGCAATATATGTGCACCCATGTTTATGGCAGTGTGATTTGTCATAGCTAAATCTTGGGGAACAACCCAAACGCCCATCAACTGAGAAATGGATAAAAAATATGTGGTATTTTTACACTGTGGATGATTACTCAGATACCAAAAAAGATAGACTTGAGGCTTTTGTAGGTAAATGGATGTAACAAAAGACCATATTCGTAAGTGAAATAAATCATACCTGCAAGTGTAAACATTGTATTGTCTCCCCACTGTAAGAACCTGAAAGAATAAATAGGATCTGAAAGGCGCAGTGGGTACCCTGACCGGGAAAGTAGTGTTCAGAGGAAAGGAACAGTTGGGATGAGAGAAAGGAAGAACAACAGAAAGATGGAGGGAAAAAGAAATGTATATGTAAATATACAGCGTAGCTTCAACCAGCTTACTGTTGATTTCTGCTGGTCTATTGAGAAGAACAGTTAGTGCTTACATTTTTTCTTCTTTTTAATTTATTGGCCAATTTTGCACTTTTATATCTGGTCATCTGAACAACTAATTTGAAGGTAGCAATAGGGAATACGTTAGTGAGTGTTGAATTCCTATCATTTTGTGTAGTGAAATTCTGTATAGATTTTTTTTTAAAGAATTTTTTATTTTATTTATTTATTTATTTATTTATTTATTTATTTATTTATTTTCTTGTTTTCGAACCTTTATTTGTTTATTCACCCATTTTTATGGCCGGCTCAGCCCGCCCCGAGGGCAGGACTGGCGCAGCATGTGGTGTCGGGGATCGAACCGCGGTCCCTGAAGTCGCCCAAGCTTTCCCATGCAGGCGCTTTAGACCACTGAGCCATCCCGCCAGGCCCTCTATATAGTTTTTAATGGTTTTTTTTTTTTTGTTTGTTTGTTTCTACTATTTTCTTTTTTAAGAAAAAAAAAAAGCGTTATGTATTGTTTACTCTGTAAGGGTTACTGTTATAGATGTCTATATATTATTGACTTCTTTAATTCTCAAAATGGTCTTACAGAGCTGGTATTGTACCAGGCATGAATGAGGGAATTGGAGAATAAAGGCTTGAGGCTGGGGTTCAGTCTGACTCCCAGAAACACGCACTCCTTGCTGCACAGCACCTTGTGTCAAGAGCACAGCAACCCAGCCAGCGTGGACAGGGACGAGGGCCCTGCTTTCTCGTGACATTGTGCTTCTGGCCTTGCCCTTGAGAGCCACGTGCAGCTCGTGGTAGATTCCTCATCCTGCCACTCACGGGCTTTTGTTTGTTCTGCACTTCTGCTGGGTAGAAGAGCGGAGATGTGCAGGAAGCGACAGTGAATAGGAGGGAGGCACAAATCGGGGGACGAACCCCGCAGACAGCACGCGGTTGCCGCAACGCACCCTGTACTGGTCCGCTGTAAATGACGACTTTGCCACCGCAGTAGCTGGCTGTACATCGCAGCAGCTGCACTTGGCGGACGCAGGAAGCCGGCTTCACGTTAGTGCACTCGCTGTGATGAACGGCAAGTTGTGCGCATGCGTTCCAAGATATCCAACTGGGTTTTTCTTTTTATCTACAGGATGCTGTCTATCTGCAGGATGAGATAGAAATTAGAAACTACAATTCCATTCAAAGTAGTTTAGAAAAAGAAAACCAACCAAATTGATCACTGATGCAACCTAGGGATCAATTTTACCAATAAGGCTAAGGTCTACAATAAAAATTTCAGGACACCAAAGAACCAAAGACACTAGAAGATGGAATGACTGCTTATGGCAGGATTAATATGGTTAAAATGGTTATACTTTCCAAACCGATCTCCAGATTCAATGTCACCTCTAAGAAAATACCAGTGGTGTTTTTCAAAGAATCATAAAAATATTCTAAAATTCATATGGAAGCATAAAACTCTCAAAATAGTTAACAAAATTCTAAGCAATACAAACAGGGCCTGAGGCATCACAATACAGAATTTCAAACTATACTACAAAGCCATGATGATAAAACAGCATGGTACTATACAAAAATGGACATGTAGACTAATAGCACAGAATAGAGGACACAGAAACTGACCATACAAGTACAGCCATTTGATTCTGGACAAGGAGCTTAAAATATAAGTGGGAGAAAAAAACACACTCTTTAACAAGTGGTGGTAAGAAAACCAGAAATCGTGAGGAATATTGAAACTGCCACCCTCCTGCCTTGTACAAAAATGAACTCAAAATGAATGGAAGGTCTAGGTATTAAGGTCTGGAACTTTGAAATTACTAAAGGGACGCAGGAAAAATACTTGAAGTTATAGGCAAAGACAAAGATTTAACTAGTATTCAAACAACACAGGAAATAATAGCAACAATCAATAAATTAAGGGCTCACCAAATAGCTCAGTGGATTAAAGTGCCTGCAAACAGGTGCAGGGACCAGGAGTTTGATTCCTAGGCCTGCTGTGCCGGCCCCACCCCTGGGGCATGCTGAGAGGGCAGTTGAGACTGGGCATGGTGCCACATCTATAATCCCAGCTCTTGGGAGTCTGTAAACAGGCAGACCACTATGAGTCTGCTCTAGTAGTGAAACCCTGAACATCCTGTAGATCCCTCCTTAAAATACAGGGAAAAAACCCCCAATAAATTGTATTACATCAAATTAAAGAGTTTCTGCATAACAAGGGAAACAGCAAAATAGGAACTTTTTCTCTATGGAGAAGGAAAATATTGCAGTCTACTCTTTTTTTTTTTTTTTTAAAGAATTTTTATTTTTATTTTATTGTTTTTCTTGTTTCCGAACTTTTGTTTGTTTCTTTATTTATTTTTATGGCCGGCTCAGCCTACCCTGAGGGCAGGGCTGGTGTAGCAAGTGGTGCCGGGGTTCGAACCGCAGTCCCTGCAGCCGCCTAAGCTTTCCCAAGCAGGCTCTTTAGACCACTGAGCCATCCTGCCGGGTCCCTGCTGGCTACTCTTCAAAAGGAGAATTAGTATCTATAATCTATAAAAAACTTAAAAATTAAACACCAAAAATCAAATAGCCTATTGACTAAATGAGCAAAAGAACTGAACAGACCTTTCTCAAAAGATGTACAAATAGCCAGTCAGTGTATGGAAACCTGTTATAGTAGTCAATAAATTCTGTCAACTTGGCTGGATTGGCTGGGCGGTCCCATGCCCTGGGGCATGGCGACCCCTGCCCCGAGGGTCCGTCTCAGAGTGACTCCACGCAGAAAGTGTACATAAAGGGGTCGAGAAAGGCTTCGGCATTCCACTTCTTTAGAGGAACTTCAGTTTGTGCGGTCAGCTTGGATCGCATCTCCTGGCTTCCAGTGCAGCCACTGCAGCCTGGGGCTTGGATGCTTCAGCCTTCCGTAGGTCGCAGATCTTTTGGCTTTCAGCTGCAGACTCAGCCCTTTGTCCCCTCTGTCACAGGCCCATCGGCTGACTATCACAGACTTGCAGGGACACTGCAGTGGGCTCCAGGCCTTGGGACTGAATCCTTTGGTCTCCGGAGTGCAGATGCCCTCTACACGCTTCCTCCTCGGATTCTGTGGCTGGCTGTCATAAGCCAATCTTTTGTAATTTCTTATGCATTTGTACATCTTGTGTTACATCTGTTCCTTGCGTTATATCTGCTCCTCTAGTAAAGCCTTGACCAATATAACTGTTCAATACCTTCAGCCATTAGTGAGATGTAAATCCGAATCGCCTAGAGATTCCGTCTCTGGGCCCGGCAGGATGGCTCAGTGGTCTAAAGCGCCTGCTTGGGAAAGCTTGGGCGGTTTCAGGGACCGCAGTTCGATCCCCGGCACCACATGCTGTACCAGCCCTGCCCTCGGGGCGGGCTGAGCTGGCCATAAAAAAGAGTGAATAAACAAATAAAGATTCTGAAACAAGAAAAAAATTAATAAATAAAATTAAAAAAAAAAAAAAAAAAAAGAGCCGGGCGTGGTGGCGCACGCCTGTAATCCCAGCACTCAGGAGGCTGAAGCAGGAGGATCAATGCGAGTTCGAGACCAGCCTGGGCTACAAAAATGAGCTCAAGGCCAGCCTGAGCTGCATAGCGAGACCCTGTCTCAAAAAGACAACAACAACAACAACAACAAAAACAACTAGGGCTCCCAGGTCCTGCAGTCACACCATTCCATTGTATGTCTTCAGGCCTTAGAGTCAGCATGCTATGTGGATACCTGGACACCCTCATTTCCTGTAGCAAACTGTCCGCCAGCTAAGGGATTAAATCAGCCTAGGGGCCATCAGCAGATGAACTGATACAGGGAGTGGGGTATCCACACACAATAGAAGATTATTTTTTACCAGAAAAGGAACAAAAATTGTCATCTACAGAAAATTATGTCTCAGCCTGCTCTAGGCCTGGGGCTGACACAGCATGTGGTGCCGGGGATCCAGCTGCAGTCTGAGGTTGCCTAAGCTTGAGCTAAGCAGATGCTTTAGGCTGCTGAGCTATCTTGCCGGCCTTAGAATTTTCTTTTCTTTCTTTTATTTATTTATTTATTTATTTATTTATTTATTTATTTATTTATTTATTTTTGCATGCATCATGTTGGTGAACTCGGCCAGACTCAGGCAGATACCACGTGTTCTCCCTAGTAAGTAGAATCTAAGAATGAGGACAAGAAAGTGCAACGGGGACTATTATTTTTTTTTATTTTTTATTTTTTTAAATACCTTTTTTTTTTTAAAGAATTTTTTTTTTCTTGTTTCAGAACCTTTTGTTTGTTTATTCACTCATTTTTATGGCCGGCTCAGCCTGCCCCAAGGGCAGGGCTGGAGCAGCATGTGGTGCTCGGGATCGAACTGAGGTCCCTGAAGCCACCCAAGCTTTCCCAATCAGGCGCTTTAGACCACTGAGCCATCCCGCCGGGCCCCATGAGGACTATTATTGGATGAGAGGAAGAGGAGAAGAGGGAAGGGAGTGGCCTAGGGCTGTGCTGTGAGCCTCTTCATGACTGGAAGAAAACACCTGACATTCACACCGGGATGGAGGGAATTTTATTTTGGTTCATGTTTTTAAAGGGTTCAGCCAGTAACAGGCTGGTTTCAAGGGAGAAGGCAGTGGTGGACAGGATGAGGGAAGGAAAGCTTCGCATATCCAGGGATCCGGAAAAGAGGGACGGAGGGAGGGAGGGAGAGTGGGGGGAGGGGGGAGAAGGGGGAACAAGGGAGAGAGGGGAGAGACGGGAGAGGGAGGGGAGGGGGAGGGAAGCAGGGAGGGAGAGCGGGCGAGATAGAGGAGGTAGGGAGACTGGGAGGGGCAGGGAGGGAGAGAGGGAGAGTGGAGAGGGTGTGAGCTAGTGAGAGACAGAGACAGAGAGATAGAGACAGAGACAGCGAGAGACAAAGAGCAACAGAGAGCAAGCTGGGGGCAGGAGCACAGCTCTCCAGACCTCTCCCCAGACGGATCTCCCACCCGGCCCCGCCTCCTACCAGCATTTGGCTGTTGCACTCAGCAGTGGATGGATCGGATGGCGAGCATCGCGTTCGCCCCACCATGCAATCATCCTCCACACTGAGGAGACCTGAGCCGTAACAGGGATGCAAAGGGGCCATGGATACGACCACAATACTCTATCAGCACTCAACTGTTGCTCAGATACGAAACTCACGGGGAGGACGGTGCAGTAGCCACTGTCCTATGTGTGTACAAGTCCAGCAAAATGCAACCTGGTATTCGGTGTAACTAACTGCATGAATAAAAATATGGAGGAAGGAGTAATTTTAAAGAGTTTTATTTAAGCTTTGGTGTTTGAGGTCACGGTTTCATGAGTTGTATTTTGAAGGATCTACTTGCATTCTACTTTTTGGGTTAAGTTTTTTTTTTTTTTTTCTTTTTTTGAGACAGGGTCTCACTATGCAGTTCAGGCTGGCCTTGAGCTCACTTTTGTAGCTGAGGCTGGTCTCGAACTCACACTGATCCTCCTGCCTCAGCCTCCCTAGTGCTGCGATTACAGGCATGCGCCACTACACCCGGCTTTTTTTTTTTTTTTTTTTTGTCTTTTTTGAGACAAGGTTTCCCTATGCATTTTACACTGGCGTTGAGCTCATTTTTGTAGCCCAGGCTGGTCTCAAACTCACACCAATCCTCCTGTCTCAGCCTCCCAAGTGCTGGGATTACAGGTGTGTGCCACCACGCCCGGCTCCAGCCCATGAAATTTTGAAGATCTTAAGATGAGCATGTGCTCAATGTGCTCTATGAAATAATCCTGAAAGACAAACATGATTTAAACGGGTGACAAGATATCCACAAATATACCATGGACCAAAATTTCCATTCCAAAAAATGGAGAGAACTCTACAATTTTAGAGTGAAAAGCTGTTTAAGAGAAAATGAAGTTTAACCTCTCTAACTTCCAGGTAATAAAGGAGAAAATTCGGCTCAGTGAGAGTAAATGGGAAAATGATGCAGCCTGTGGATCAACGTGGTGCACTGGGATGAAAAAATGAAAGATTAAACATAGTGTTATAGGGGGCCGGGGAGATAGCTCCGTGGCACAAGAGCCTGCCTGGCAAGTGCAAGGTCGTGAGTTCAAACCCCGGTCCCACCAAAACAAAAAAACAAAACAAACAAACAAACATATATATATATACATATATATGTGTATATATATAGTGTTATAGAAAATTAATTGCATAGAAAGTAATTTTATTATAATGCTAGTAAAAAAGCCCAGTAACTCTGTTATGAAACTGATTCTTAAAATGGAGAAAATTGCCATAACATGTACTGTAAATTATCCATGACTTTCAACTATATTCTTTATTTCTCAATTAATTTTACTACTTTGATAATATTAATCTGTGTGTGTGGCCACGCTTTGGTCACTCACTCAAAGCAGGTCCTGGGCGAGAGATCTGTGATTTCACCAAATCACTACTTACTTTGTTAGCCAGTGTTGAATTGGTATATTATTAAGATGCTTTCAATATACCATTTTTAAAAAGTGAGACTGTGAAGTAAATAACTTATCTCTATCGATTAAAAAGCAAAAGATAATCAATAGTTTTATAACATGTTGCGAATTGTCACAGGTGATTGTCTTGTTCTTCAGAATAGCTTGCATAAGATACAATAATCCTGAAAATTCTATAAAATAGTTGGCCTAATTTTGAAGGGAATTGAAATAAGTCATAACCGTAGACGTTGCCAAAACCTGAAAAACATCTAATTAGGAATATTTTACATATATTTGGAGCTTATAATCTAGTAAGTCTGATGTTTCTAATTTTAGAAACATTGGACTATTTTTATGGTTGCAAGAAGCTGAAGGATGAACTTCCCCAGTAAGATCGTTAGAAAATTTTGGTTGACAAAAGGGTCTAATGAAGCAGTAAGAAACATCCTCCCAATCAAATGAATCCTGTATAACAATATAGTTGGTGTTATCCAACGTCCCAGCTGGTCTAACTCTCTAAAAATGCATGAGTTTAGAGAGCCAGCCTAATTGATAGATGGCTTAATTGACAAGGATTTAGAAATGCCAGTTCCTGGAGGGGTCAGAACCATCCCCCTGCAAGCAAGCCCTCCCCCGGCTATTCAGATGGAATCTCTTCCCTCACACCTGTGTGCGCTGTGCCTTTCTGTGCATCTCACCCCATTCCTTAATTAATTAATTAATTTAGTGGGACTGGGGATTGAACCCAGGTCCTTGCATTTGCCAGGCAAGCGCTTACTCTACTGAGCCATCTCCCCAGCCCTCTCACCTCATTCCTCCTGCTCTCATATTCCAGTAGCGTTCACAATGCCGCAGCTGGCTGGCCAGAAGGCCTTTCTCCAAGGGCTCCCACAGTTCTCTTTGTGTTCTCAGCCTCCGTAGATACCTGCTAGGCCAGCACCTGTCTGAGATGCAACTACACTGAGAAATGCCCCAGCACAGCTCCCAGCCTTGGGGTCTTTGTAACAGACATGGTAGCTGGGGTTCAAATTGTATCATGGATCTGAAAATAAATGAAGATCTGCTCACCAAAGAAAGAAGGAACACAAGCAGGAAAGGATATGGAAATTAATGAAAGTTTAGCAGCATTCGTTTTATGTTATTGAAAAATCTTTCTGACACAGCATGAATGGGACACTTCAGTGGTCGCTTTTTGGGTTTTCAAATTCAGGGACATCAGCTGGGCATGGTGGCGCATGCCTGTGATCGCAGCACTTGGGAGGCTGACACAAGAGGATTGACGTGAGTTCGAGACCAGCCTGGCCTCAAAAGTGAGCTCAAGGCCAGCCTGAACTGCATAGTGAGACCCTGTTTCAAAAACAACAATAACAACAACAAACGAAACAAAACAAAAAAATTCAGGGGAATTTTCAGGGAGCATACTGGGGACTCACACTCAGTTGTAGGATATGCCAAAAGCTCTCCTTACTGATAGCTTTCTCTATACCCCTTATTGATTAACTATAATTACGCCCAATTAAAGTCATATAAATTTTCTTTCATGTTTAAATCTGCATATATGAGTATAGTTTTTATATGTGTTTTTATACTGTGCTATACAGTGCAAATGGCATGAGAACTAGTTCTATTTTCCTCTGTGGTTTAGTGATATTTTATATTGTATTGGTATTGCATTAATGCTATTACCAGAGTTTATATGAATAAACTATTTACATCTTCGCAGAGACTTCAAAAACAGCAGCTTTATTATTACTTTAGGCAAATATAAATAATAAGTCTGGTCATAAAAGTTTAGTTGTTTGAGACATTTGATTTTAATGTCTGTGGATTTGAGCATCTGTTTCCATTCATGAACTAATTATATGGCTTCTGCTTGCTCTGAGCTTAGGCAGGAAGGACAAAGGCCCTAAGCATCGCGTTAATCTGGATACCCTGCAGTTGGAATGTTTTGGATCATTGAGGATTGTGGTCAGAAGCTTTTTTTTGTGGAAAATTATAAGAAATTAACTTTTCCTTTGGTTAACAGGATTTTCCCTTCGCACACATATTTGTAGCAAATTGTAGTTTCAAAGGGTAAGAAAAGTCAAATGAGATTCAGAAGATAATTGTAACTTTTTATGTATTTAGGGAAGGGTCTCCAAGCAGTGGTTCTCAACCTTTCTAATGCGGTGATGCCGCAATCCAGTTCCTCGTGTTGCGGTGACCCCAAACCAAAAAATAATTTTGGTGGCTACTTCAAAACTGTAATTCCAAATAAATAACATTTTCCGATGGCTTTAGGCGACTCTTGTGTTTTGCGTTCGACCCCCTGCCGGGGGTCGCGACCCACAGGTTGAGAACCACTGGTCTACAGGGTCTTGCTGCACAGATCAGACTCTTGGTGACGTTCCTGCTTTCAGCCTCTCAAAAGCTGGGCTTACAGGCGTGCCACCACGCCCAGTTCTCAGGGTCTCAGCGCCTCCTGGGGGCGGGGCCTACACAGCACACCGCGGGTTGAACTCCATCTGCTGAGCTCTGCCTAAGCAGGCGCTTTTAGTCTGTTGAGCTATTTGGCCTGCCCCAGAAGATAATTTTAATAACACGAAAGATTGGTAAAATCTTTTGGTTGTACACATAGCGTTCTAGGACTATGTTTCCCATAGATTCTGAGACTGAATCATTAACCTGCTGTGATGATTTGGAGATGGGGACTTGCGGGGGATTAGGTCATTACGGTGATGCCCTCGCGGCTGGGATGTGTGCGCTTGTCCAAGTGGACGCTCGAGAACTTTCCTCCCTCTGTCGCCACCGTGATGACGCAGGGAGAGCTCTACGGTCTACGAAAGCAGAGCCTCACCAGACATAGAACCTGGCAGACCTCTGTCTTGGACTTCCCAGTTTTCAGCACAAGGAGAAATAAGATTTTGTTGCCTTTCGGCGGGAACCGCCATCTTCCAGTAATTTGTCAAAATGACTAACACAAAGCGCAAGCGGAGGGGAACCCGGTATGTGTTCTCCAGGCTCTTTTAGAAAACATGGGGTGATTCCTTTGGCCACATACATGCGAATCTACAAAAAGGGTGACATTGTAGACATCAAGGGAATGGGTACTGTACAAAAAGAAATGCCTCACAAATGTTACCATGGCAAAACAGGAAGAGTCTACAACGTTACCCAGCACGCTGTTGGCATTGTTGTAAACAAGCAAGTTAAAGGTAAGATGCTTGCCGAGAGGATTAATGTACGTTTTAAGCATATTAAATATTCAAAAAGTCGTGATAGCTTCCTGAAACGTGTCAAGGAAAATGATCAGAAATAGAAAGAAGCCAAAGAGAAAGGTACTTGGGTTCAACCGAAGCGCCAGCCTGCCCCTCCCAGAGAAGCGCACTTTGTGAGGACCAATGGGAAGGAACCTGAGTTGTTGGAACCTATTCCCTATGAATTCATGGCATAAACTGGGATGTAGTTGTGCCATTCACCACCTAATTGACAGCTTAAGTGTTCTAGGTCCTGTATAAAAATAAAAGTGCCCTGTGTTGTAAGGGTGATTTTCGTAGTTGAAGAGGCCTGTGGTGTCTTCTTACCTCAAACATATCTCAGCAGATTTTCACTGTAGTGAGTAATTGTGTCTGGTCTTTACTTTACTCTTCAGTGTTTTCTTGCTGAAAAGTATTGCTGAGGTATTGTGCAGGTACATACTCAAATATTTATAAAATATTTATATTGGCTTGAAGATCTTGTAAATCACCATTGGGAAAAGATGTATCCAAATAAATGGAACTCACTTAAGAAACAAATGTAAGTCCATTTCAGTTAAATAAATTGTTTAAAGCACCTAAAAAAGAAAAAAAAAAAAAGATTTTGTTGCAGAAGGCTCCTAGCTCATGCTATTTTGTTATCACAGGCCAGACAAATACACTTGGATGGGAGCATTTCTCTCTGCCTACTTCTATGTGTAGATGTGTGTGTGTGTGTGTGTGTGTGTGTGTGTGATATGGAGTCATACTTCCGGTTTCATGATACCTCATGGGCATTTTGAAAAATAAAAAAGGAAAAGATCTATGTTGAGGTGTAAAAATAATATTGGAAGATAGACTTAAAATGAAAATGTACATGAGGTATAAAACATACACATCATTAGGAAAAGAACTATAAGTATCTTCAAGCAAAATAAAAGAGAAATCCAAAAAGAAGAATAAGAGCAAAGTCTAAAGAAAAATATTAAATGCCCAATTTTTTTTTTTTTTTGTCTTTTTGAGACAGGGTCTCACTATGCAGTTGAGGCTGGCCTTGAGCTCACTTTTGTAGCCCAGGCTGGTCTCGAACTTTCACCAATCCTCCTGCCTCAGCCTCCCGAGTGCTGGGATTACAAGCGTGAGCCACCACACCCGGCTGAAATGCCCAATTTTTAAAACTACCTAAGTAGGACCTCTTATCTTTCAACAGAGTAGGCAGAAGACACATATAGCTATTCACAAATAAGAAATGCAACCATTTATGAATACATAACATGCTGCTACGAAAGATGTTAATACTTTAATCTTTGCAAAGCAAATAATAATATCCATTAATCATATAGTTTGACAGGGGAAAACAGTTTATAATAACCAGATTTGACAAGTGTTAATAATAGGATTGTCTGTCTGTCCATCCGTCCATCTATCTGTCTATTTATCATCTATCTATCTATCTATCTATCTATCTATCTATCTATCTAT
>PVJA010018230.1:0-40092 GCA_004027025.1 Myocastor coypus | reverse complement strand
CAACATTTATATGTATTTAAACCTTTTTAAATATCTCTGGTTTTCACTGGGAAAAGATCTTAGCTGTAATCAAGTAAGCACTGTTTTCACCTAAACATTGGTCTAAATTATCAAAGGGTAGCAGCTAGACACAACTAGTAACTGAGGGTTTATATCCCTTCACTTTTGTCAACAATAATTTTTTTACTTTTGACCATGGACCTGCTCACATCAACGATGCTAAGTGAGGACATCCTCTGTGTGATGTGACACCTGGAGTTTTCTCTCCCCTGGCCAGCTGGATAGAGCTCATTCACTAGACAGAAAAGAAAGGCAAAGTTGCAGCACAGGTGAATAATCTCATTTGCATATGTTATCATTGTATCATTCTTTTCTCACTTTTATGTCATTTCTTAATCTGTTCAGTTGGCAGAAATTTCCCCAGGTGTTATTACTAAGAGACTCTTTGGTTTTGATCTTTGCTGTTTAAAAATTTATACTTCATAGGAACTCCCTAAAGGCCTGCACACTTGCAGTTTCGCAGTTCTGAGCAGAGCTTGTTATTTCAGAGCTCAGTCAGTAGCAGAGAAAGCACACACTGCTGCACGCACCACATTTGGCTATTAATATGCATGCCTCGGTGATCTGCCATGCCTGCCTTGTTATGGCACAAACACACCTAATGAAAATTCTAACATTCCTTGATCATCCCACCTTGGTACTTTCCCAACAAGCTGCCTGGTGAAAGGAGAGAAGAAAACAAAATGGAAGAAAGGCAAAAGAGAAACCAGGTGGCAATTTAAGAATATGCTCCATAAATGTAATGAGCATGACCGAATAGTAGGAGTTACAGAACCTCAGAGCTTTAAGACACCATAGGAACCAGACAGACCAAACTCTCATTTTACATAAGAGGAAACAGAAGCTCAAGGAGCAGATGTGAGATTTCCTGATCATTTAGAAGTTCATGGGAAAATTAGAACCAAGACTCCGGCCTACTTGTGCAGTGTGCTTTGTAACAATGTCTGCTTATTTTTTAAATGAAAAGTGGCAATTATTGAGAAAAAATTGATAACTATATATTCACAGTTTTTCAGTACAGCTAAAGAGGTTTGGTGGCATCGCACTAAGCATGAATATTGCTACCTGGTCAGAACTGGAAGCATTTGCTTGTAGTGCTCCCCTCTATCCCACTCCACACGTTGGCTTATTCTACTCCCTTTGCTTGAAATGCATCTTCTCCCATGGGCAGCATTAAGCTCACTGCTATCTCACTTCCTCCAGAGAGCCTGTCCCCTCTGTTAGCACCCAGAGCCATCTCTTTCCTCCTGTTTTCTGCAGAACTTATTAGTACATAAGTACTTGAGCACCTTAGTAATTTTAATTACTTTTTATGTATCAGATTTCTTTTCTTCTAGTAAGATTTGAGGCTACTGACAAAAGCCATATACTGGCTTATTTTCTCCTCACTGAGCCACTTCTGGGCTTGGCATAATTTCTATGAGCATATGGAAGACCTCAGTGCAAACACTGATTTTTGAGCAATCATAGATAGAAATAAAGGTGGAGCTAGAAATTGAACTGAAACCAAATGATAACAGAAAATACTCTTAAGGTTGTTTTTTGGGGGGATAAATCATCTCAAGTGATATAACTCTGTTGTGTCATTCTCTTTAAAATGGAGCACACAAAATATACTTTCATTGTAAATTTTACACTACTGGTGTCATATTGTTATCAATCTTATTTTAGTTTAGAGATTGGACAGGTTAAAATTGATATAACTTTTCTGTATACATTCATGATGGGAAATGGCATCAACCTCATCGTAGGTCTTGAAAAAAACAAATGGTGGGGCCAGCAAGACAGCTCAGTGGTCTAAAGTGCCTGCTTAGACACGCTTAGGCAACTGCAGTGACCACAGTTCCATCCCCAGCACCACATGCTGCGCCAGCCCTACCCCCAGGGCATGCTGAGCTGGCCATGATAGGAAGGAAGGAAGGAAGGGAGGGAGGGAGGGAGGGAGGGAGGAAGGGAGATAAATTATATCCTAAAGAAAATTTAAAGTTGGACATTGTGGCACACGCCTATAGAGTTTAAGGCAGTGTAGTTTAAAAAAAAAAGAACAAATGGTGGAGACATTTTTTACTTCTGAAGAGATTGTGGCTCTCATCTCAACTCAAACTTTAATTAACTTTAGGAAACTCAGCCAGGCTCCTTGACTCTCTGTTTCTTCATTTCTATGGTTTAAAAAAAAAAAAAAAAGTTTGAACAGTTAATATCCTAATGTACTGTAAAATACCAGTCCTTATCATATCAGTAATTCAGATCTTTTCACATCTCTAGACATCTCAATGCAGTGTTGTTGCCAATGCCCCAATCATGATTTTGAAAGTTCCTTAGGTGAACACAGAATGAAGGACCAGCCTGTCCTCTGGGCACAGACCCGTTTGTGCCACACAGTGGTGCGTACCTCTGCTGGATGCTCTGTGAGCTGGAAGCCGCACTTCTGCCCTGTGAATGTGCGCCCAGCATCCATAGACAGTAAAGCCTGGTAGAGTTATCATCATAGCAGAGACAGCTGTACAGCACCCTGCCAGCCTTTTCTGTCACATCCCCATCTATCTTCTTGGCTGGAACCATAAAATCCTCAGCCGTTTGAATGAATGATTAAATCCATTCCGCAAATATTTATCAGGCCCCCATTAAATGCCAGGTCATGTGCTAAGTGCTCGAGTGAAATGTGAGGTTTTCTGACCTCCCTGTGTGCTTTGATTCACCTTTCAGGAGATTGGTGTTGTTGTCCACATTTCTTCTGCCTAAAAACCTCTCTCCAGAACCATATACTCCTCAGGAAAACCTCAGCTTAACATTTTTATTTCCATCAGGGGAAATTTGGTTCCTGTGCCCCCTGCTTTTGAAGAAGAATTTCATGAAATGTTAAGATTTTTTCCATGTCTGTAGGAGTCATTGGTGTACATCCTTGGAAAGAACAAATTCCCATAACTGCTTTAGCAGCTCGACAGGATTTCTATTTCTTTTCAAAATCATGCTGATAGCTATATTTGTCAATGTATTAAGTGCAGGAAATATAATTTCCATTAAAGCTGAGTCTTTGTTCTCAGGGAATAAATGTCCAGAGAAAATAATTTTGTTCAAAAGAGGACAGAATATTCTATTTTGCACGTACAAAGTAGATAGTAAAGGACATGAGAAACATGTCATAACTGAATTGAACCTCTTTTAGTATCCTTTTTTTTCTCAAAAATATAACTCTAAATCAAAAAAAAAGTTAATATCAAAAAAATTTTTTAATGTTGCCAGAATGTAGAAAGAAATTCTTGTACTATGGAATGATAATTATAAAAGGCTAGAATTTAATACAGTGCATCATAGTTAATGAAGCAGAAAAACTAAGGAAAATAGAACGTTTGAGATCTACTGAGGAAGAGTATAGAACTTCAATATGAGCCACGTTTCAGAGGGTAGAAAAGAAGCCACAGCTATGTGAAAGGGGAAGGATATATGTACTGGTGTGCTGGGAAGAAAATGTGGAAACAGAATCTCCACATGTGCATTTTGTTCATTCAAGGCATTCAGACAGGAAAAGTGAGCTGTAGTGGTTACCCTTTGGCAGTGTTGTGTTCTGAGGTCTGCACCTGACAAGGAGTGGGTCACAGTTTTGATGTTCCATGGAAAACAACTGGCCAGGGAAGGAGGGGACCCTTGGAATAAGTAGGCTTGCTGCAGAGGAGACAAGCTTCTGTGCCAGACATGCACATCTTCAGTAGCAGAGCAGTTGTACATCCTGCACAACTACAAGTAAGGACTGTTTATTTCTTTGAAGAAAAAGTTTGCCTCCCCTGTCCCACAGGGCTGGAGAAGAGATTCAAGATTGCCTCATGCACTCCCTTTGGCTCACACGGTCACAGAACCAGTGAGGGTGGAACCCAAACTTGACTGGACCAGGTTTTCTCAACTCTACTCCTATCATCACATGCAGCCCCTCAGCCCCACTGCTCTGTTTCCTCCCACTGAGGCTTACTACTTAACAAGGATTATTTCAACCAGAGGGTAGAATGGATCTCAGATGACAGAGAGAATGCTGAGCACACACACTGAGAGAAGTCTGTGTTAGCCTGGTAGACTGTTCTTCTCTGGTGTGGCTCAGGTTACTTAGTAAACCTTTAAAGAAAGGTAAAGGCAACTTACTGTCCCATCACAACCTCAAATGTCTGATTTCTTTGCATTTGCCTTGGAAAATTCTACTTACCTGCAGGTCTCACAGGCCCTAACAGCCTTCTCCATACCCCCTGCAACTCTCTTGCAGTTGTTCTCATATGGTGATACAAGCAAGGATGAGGCTGTCTCTTCCCTAGGCTTTAACTAAAGAAGGACTGCCACATCTTGAGTTCTATCTTCACATCTAATACAGTATCTGGCATATAACACATCACAAGTTCATAGACTTTGGCCCATGTGGATATGACAACATAATTTGAAGTTGAGCACATATAATTTCTGTTCCCAGCTTCCCTTGCCAAATAAATAGATGGCCTTGGATGAATAATTTTATTTCTTCATAAACCTCAAAATGTTGATGAATGGAATGGGTATAATAATAGCACCTACTGCAGTGGATTTTGAAAAAATTAAATGAAAATGTTTTAAATCAGGTTTGCAGACTTAGCAGTAGAACTACCTGGAGAGCTTGTGAAAGCCCAGACTATCTAATCACTTCATCCTCACCTCCTACCCTCCCTATTCCTTGTCTCTGATTCTGGAGGTCTGAGGTCTGAGTATTTGTATTTCTACCAATACTGATGCTGCTTGTTCAGGAAACACACTTGAAAACTATTGTTTTAACTTCAAGCATAACACCTGGCTCAGTTAAGTAAGTAGAAGTAACTCATTGCCTTTGGGTAGTTTTCATAGCAATAATACCAGAGTGAGTAGAGACTCAGAAAAAATCAGGGGTCATTAAAAGAGATCCCAGAAACTAGGCCTTTCTCCTTCCTGCTGGATGACTGCTCTTTAACAATGAGTCAGCTACTGAGAAAACAGCAGACTTGATAAGCCTGGACTTACTTTTGTTGTTTATAATAGAAATTCAAGTATAGATATCACTGAGACAGAGATTTGGTCATCATGTAATTCTTGCCTGCTGTTATATTATCAAGAGTAACAAAAATTAAGTCTGATTACTACTTTGGGTGGAGGGAAATGTATTTATTGGGCATAATACTAGTACAATTTGCCAGTGGCTCTAAAATTTCAGATATTCTTTTATCTACTCTCTCCACTAGGAATTTTTTATAAAATAATTATAAAACAATTTCAAAAGATTTATAGAGATGTTTGTTTCAGCCTTCTTATGAATGTAAATATGAATAATTTTCAAGATATAAGTGAAAAAGCAGGATACGTATTATTAGCACTCTCATAAAAAAGGTATCAGAAAAATTTACGCATAACATTTTCTTTGGATAAATTTGCTAGAATCTCAGTACTTTAAAGAGAAACAAGGTGGCAAGGAAGGCTTTTGGCTTAGCTCAGTGGTTTAAGCACCTGTGCAGGCAATCCCAATGGATGGTGGTTCAATCCCCAGATCCACCCTTAAGGCAGACTGAGCCAGACCAAATAAACAAACAAACAAATAAATAGAAACAGGTGAGATGCATCTGATAAGGGAGGCAGACTTATATATTTTTTTTAATTTTGGTTCTATATGTATATGTATTGCTTTTATGAAGTCAGTAAGAATAATTTAGGCAAGGAATTCATAGGATTTAAAAAGCTATGTAAATTCTATGTATTTAAAGAACCATTGCAATTATAATCTCATGGATTTTTGTTTTATTGTTTTCTAAAATATTTGAACATGTGCTTTAGTAAGTGTATTTGCAATTCCTGAAGTGCTGAGTTTTCTACAGATCTTTAAAAGTCACTCTGCCTATTATCTTTCCATTTATTTGAGCAATTTGACCATTTTCTACTTGCTTGAAACTTGCTAAAAGCATCCTCTTTCCTTTTTTATAATTTGATCAGCACATTTCTCTTTCTGTTTTCACCCATTCTCTAAAAAGACCCCATGAACATCTGGCTTCATTTAGCCAGAAAGTTCAGAAGCAGGATTTCTGTAGTTAGACTTTTTGGCTTGGGTGTAACAGGGCTGCAATGGGTTCACAGTGTCATGCCGTGGTCCTTTTACCTTTCTTAAGACAGTACCCAATGCCTTTTGTCCTTCTCAGCTTGAAATTCCAAGGCAGGTTTCCATAAACTCTGGACCTGAGCACATGCTCCCATTTCCTAGGCTCCTGGCAAGGCAATTGGGAGGCTCCTATGAGTAGCCCTGCACTCTAGCTATGGCAGTAAGTGGGCAGTAGTCCTTCCTCCTGGCCCACACTGACTTACCTCTCCTCCCTCCCTGGTGGTGCCTCTCCAAATGTCCTGAGAGCCTGAGTCACTGTATATCCTCCTCCCCATTTTTTACTCTGGGCCAGAAAGTATCAGTTCCAGCACTACATCTACAATCTCTTTCTTCCACCCTTTTAGTATTTGAAAACAACAATAACAAGTTAGGTGCAGGAGGTCAAGTATTTCGCTTGTGATATGCCTTAAAAAGTATCTTTTCAGCCATTCGTGGGGGATTTAGAAAATATAATCCCTTCAAGGAAAAAAAGTTCCTCTGAACCCTACAGAGTTAAGGCTCTAGCATGAGCTCAGACAGCATTAAAAACAAAAATTCAGCTTAAAAAATTTGTTTGAAGTATTTTATGTAGGCAAGCCTACTGCCGGGAAGAATGTAATCAGTTGCTGCAGATATTTGGGGCACTAAATGGATTTAAGGCTCTTTCACAGCCATTTAGCTGGAACAAGAGGTACAACTGTGAGGAAAGAGTGCACTACAGGAAAAAGGGCTATGTTTGTACCCTTTGGCAGATCTGGCCTTCCTCGTTCAATACCTCCAATGCTTCTCTGCCAAGAGCTTAACATGCAGAGGTCTTGTGCAGCCCAGAAATTTGAGATTTGCCCTCCATGCCCTCCTTTTTTCAGGAGAGTCTGTTTAAATGTGATCTTCTGCTGCTTCAGTGGAAATCCTGTTCTGAGCTTCTCCTCTCTGGCAAAACTAAAGACAAATTCTCCAGGTAGTAAAAGTTACTCTATGAAAAAGTATACTATAAACTCAACACATACCCAAACATTAGGAAAGAGTACATGTTCTTAAATTACTTAGTCTTAAGAATTTAATTTTTTGAAATTTTCAAGAGGATATGTGAGTGTGTGCGTGCACACACACACATTTGTTATACATGACTGTGTCTCCACATGTCACCATGAATAATCATGATGGGTAGGGTGGTAGGGTTATTGCTGTACACAGTGATTAGCAATTTGATCAAGACTCCATTTTTCCATAATTTACATTAATTTAAATCTGCTGGGTATACTTAGGACTCTCCTATGGTATCTGTGATTGATAGTCATAAACTTTTGAAGAATTGATTACTTGATTTTGTCATGATCCTTAACCTGTCTTAGGCAAAACACAATACAGTTTAAGGAAAACTTTATAAGGACGAAGGGTAAATTTTAAACTTTTTGTAAGCTCTTTGTGTTGACTATACCTCCAAAACATTGGGGTCCACCATCCTCAGTAATCCTAAGTAATCAGCAATCAGAATAAGAGGACCAGTCATGTGGGACCTTCAGAGGAACTGGGTAGGACATTCAACTTGTGATCAGGGTTTTAGGACTGGGGGGTCCCAGTAGGCCAGGCTCACTCATTCATTCCACAATGCCAGTCTGTAAGACCATCAGTGGTATGGGCCAGCACAACAGCTTAATCTGCATGGGAAAAACACATAAAGAGGCTCAAGAACCTGTCTTAGGGGGAGCTGGTAGCAACTTTGAGGTTTTATAGAAAAAAAAGAAGGAAAGCAAGCATTGAGTGTGTGCTTCAGTGGGGGCTTTACATAGCTGGAAGAATAGGTAATCCTGGTCAGGGGATGGTCTGGTTGATCTGTGTCTGTAGGAGAGCCAGCATCCTTGAAAGGATAGTAGTTCCATGTGAAACAATAGCACACACGTGGGGATAGTCTCATTATGGAATGGTCTATTCTATAAGACCGTTCACATTGCTTGGGAGTATTTTTGGTCCCATGTCATAAAGATGTCTAGCAAACAGACCCACCATTGCTGGAATCTAAAGTGACCACAGAAGAGAATGACTCAGAAAGAAATATAAGTTATAAAGATGTAAATGAATCCAGGGAGGAAGAAAATCAGCTAGTTTGGCCAGGGACTGGGATTGCTCCTGCAACTGAATTTTTTCTGCCTGCACACAAATTTCTGAAAGCTATGTTTTTAATATAATGTCAATGCCATTGTTTGTTGCTTACCTCATCCTCTGAGAAGCAGAATTTTAAATTTTCTTTTAGTTAGTAAGAACTTGTAGCTTTACTATGCATAAACAAGTAAAGAAGTGATAAATAGTTGTTTAATTCAGGGACTTCTTTGGTGTCACCCACTGATGGCGGTAAAGAATATGTAATTGTAATCTTCTGTAACATCAATACTTCAGGGATTTATGATTTTCACAATATGCTGTCTTTGAGGGACATTCATTAGGCCATATTCATTGTGGGTTTTTCCCTAATGATGGTGAATTCGTAGTGATCCAGCTTCTTCCAGAGCCTTTTTTGAACACAATAACTTTGATAAGACAAATGGCTGGTTCCATAGCAGTCTGTATAGAAATAAGAGAAGTAAACTAAGCCAGGTAAATAACTTGCAAGTGTTTTAAAACTTATGCAGAGTTACACTGTATTTATTTTCCTGTTTGGGTATTTGTGATTATATAGGGGAAAGGTATAAAATTTTGTAAGAAAGGTATAAAATTAGTTAACACTTAGTTTTGCTTTTAATTAGAATGTAATTATCCATGTTTAGAATATCCTGACAAACTGTAGACAAATCTGTTAGAATTCTGCCTTCTTTCTGAACCCTCAGCCTGTTCTTCAGTTCCATTTGGATGGCCTTCCCGCATGCTGTAGCTCAACATGTCCAAAAGCGACCACCATCTCTTGTTTCTCAGACCACTAGCTGTGCTTGTTCTCTTGGCCTCTGGTGTTCTTCCCAAGCTTGAGTTGTCTAGGTTTCTCCTTCCTCTATCGTCCTGTGTATCGAATCAGCTTCCTGTCCCATTATCTCATCCTCTCAAATAGTTACTTGCTGGACTCTTCACTCCAGAGCCTCTGCCTTAATTCATGTCTGCACCATTTTTCCCAAGCAAAGCCTATTCAGATCCCTGTCCTCTACTTGCAACATAACTGTGGATTAGTATACACACTCTTCCACGGTTTGTTCTCCCTGGCGTTAGCTCCACCCACTACCCCTCCCCCAGCTACTTTCACATGGAGTCCTTTCACAACTCCAGCCTTTGAATAGGCTATCCTTGCTTCTCTGCTGAGCAAGCATTAATTCACAATTGAAAGAATCAGGACAGTTCTACTATATGTTTACACTTGAGTAGATCTAATTTTCCCCTTAAATCTGTGCAGCATCCAGCCATTGTGTTTGCTTGTCTAAGTACTTTCTCTTCTATATTCTTCCATATACATTCTAAGTCTCTTTTATCTCTTAATCACCATGAATTTATACAGTTTTCTCTTCACATATCATTTTATTACTAAGATCCTTCCCTAATTGGAACCAGAATTTTAACTATCATCACCCAAATACTTCAACTCTTATGGCTCTTTCAGCTCTGGTGTCAGGACACCATTGCTCTTCCTCTTCTAAAAGATGCCATTAAATGATCCCTGCTGTTGATACAGTGGAGCCCACTACTCTTTAACAATCTCATGACTACCACCTCTGCCAGTTGATCTCATCTGAGCTGACTACTCTATTGCCCCTGAAAAAAAACATGATCCCATGCTTTAAGTAAACAAAATGAACAGAAAGCCTAGGTAGTCACATTTGCTGGGTTCCCTCCTCCTCTGGCCAAACTACACATTGGGATTGGGTGGCCAGTGAAAGCTAGGCACTTAGAGCAGCTCCGCATAACTAATCTGGCAATGCTGCTTCCTTGATGAAAGACTGAGGAGGAAATCACATGAGCTTAGGGAGTGTGAACCACACAAATGGCATACCTTCCCATGAAAGTTCAGTGAAACAAATTCATCACATGAGATGATGACAACTTGCCGAAACAAAGAGATTTACAGTTGAGGTTTATGTCAGCTACAAAATAGTAAACATAAGACCCCCTTATGAAAATTATCCATAGATCAAGCAATAGTTATTAACATTATAAGATATGCACATTATTATCAGTGAATGGAATGTGCTTTTATTTCCCTTTTGCTCCATCATATGCTTATTTATTTTGTGTGTTAAACTTTCAAACCATGGCATTGAGTGTTTTTCTTTTGTGTGGATTATTCTATTACTCTTCAGAATTGCTTGAATGCAAGAAGATTTGCAACTGCTTTGATGTCTTTTTTTGTAACAGAGCTTTGGGATTAATGTATGAAAGATTTGTGCTGATAGAATGTTAGCATCCATAAGAACCTAATTTTAACTTGGCTTTTCTACCTAAATATTTAGTAGTTCAGGTTTAACCATATAATTAATTCAATGCTCTAGTTCCCTTAATCCTATCATTACTAGATCAAAAACTTTAAGCAGGTTTGACTCTAGCATTGGTTAGCTCTACTCCTAATACCTTCTACTTACTAAGATTTCATCCCTTTTCCTATATAGTTTTGTTCACAGTCCCCGAGCATTTATCACTCTTATTCTACTCTGTGCCTGAGAGCAACAGAAGTGATCAGTGAAGTCAAAGTGATAGAGAGAAAACTCTGAGTGGTCTTAGAACCAGAGGGAAGAAATCTCATGAAAGAATTCATGGACTAACAGTGGTATATGATCATGGGGAACTCTGGAGAGCCATAAGGTGTGGAAATCAGATCAGCATTACAGTGCTGCCAGTCCAGTGAGCTTTGCTCAGACTTAGAGCTGATGTGATGGCTCCTGTAGCCTGTCTAGCCAGAGGCTTGGCTGCAGACAACACAATAGGGGGAGAAACAGTAAGGAAAAAGTGGCCCCTGAAGTAGAGGGCAGATATGACACAACTATTCATTGTCCCATCTTAGAACTTGAACACAGTAATACCTTGAGAAGGCTTCAGCTGAGTCTTTAAAATGGAGACCAAAAGAGGAAGGAACATATGTTTGGCTCTTCCCATTCAGCCCTGCACATTTCTTCCCTTTTAAACCCCTAAACAGACAATATGTTATGTACCTTTATGTGTATGTCAATGCTCAGACTCATAGCTCCACAGACTTAGGTATATAGCTCTCCCAAATCACATTTTTAAACAAGAGCTTAAGAATACTTGGATGTAGGTGCCTGTGACCTGTTCCCAGTCATATTTAGAATTTGTTTTAACCTAAAGTTTTGGAGACAGACTTGAAGGGAGACATCCCCAACCTTGCTAAAATGTAAGTACAAAAAGGCACAGATTGGATGGATATTGATGATGTTGATTCTATTGTGACATCATCCATAGACTCCTAGTGTCTTTGCTTTGCTTCCCTATAGTGATCACAACATAAATTACTTGTCTTGTTTGACTTCCTTGTTCACCAAAGTTGAGCAGATTGTGGCCGTTTTCAACGCTTCTACCAGACAAAAAGCTTGGGACCATTTCTCGAAAGCTCAACGCAAGAACATAGACATTTGGCGAAAGCATTCTGAGGTTGGTGATTTTACTATTTCTTTTTAACCACCATCACACAGCTGGATTGGCAGAGAATAGTGTGGCTACAGCCATTATGGCTTTTGTTACAGTGGGCAGTACTCCTGCCATTATCGTATTTCACCCTCAGCTCCAAATCCAGCTCAAATTTGTTCTTCGTCCACAGAAGCGCTGACTTCACACTTAGAACATATTTTCCCCTGCAAAGGGAAAAAAGAATCTTCTCCATAATAGTAAAGAGCTCAGAAATAAACCAAGACACTTTGTATAATAAGTTAGCATGAAGAAAAGCATAACTTAGCATAGAAACTAGTTTTTAGTTTTCAAATACGACTTCTGTTTTCAGTGTTCTACGTGGTGATGACAGTTTGCTCTTTGGGCTCCAAGTGGCAAGTATGCCTTTCCATTGCTTTCATCATAAACCATGTCTTGGTCCCCTGTGCTAACCCTTAGGTTCTATCATACCTCTCCCCAGAGCACCTTTCACAAGGGGTGTGACCACCCAAGCTAGCTGAGTCCACCCTCAGAATCAGCGCATGTGTCAAGTGTGAGTATCCACCCCCAAGGAAGGAGTTTAGAACTTGACCTTGACTGATCTAGGCAGACTAAAATGTGTCATTAGTCATTGGTCACTCAGCTGTTATTTTAAAACTCCACAGTGTAGTATACGCTTTGAACCTGTAATTTAAAAGTAAGTATACTGTCTTTGTTTGCTTCTTTTTCTTTTAAATAAGAGAATGTTTTCATCTGGATGCCTCTTCATCTCTAGCATGTTAATATTAAAGTTCTCTAAATGATAGCTCCCTTTTTCAAAATGACAAACTCATAGAAGGTAAGGTTTATTTATTTAATGATTTTGACTTACACTTGTAAAATAAGTATTTTATAAAGAGTTTGAGGAATCACAAAGTACTGTGATATCAATCATTTGAGTAGCATTTTAAGTGCCCATTAACTAATGCTAAATTATAGTTGAATACCAATGACAGTAATGTAACACCCACAGGAATACCAAATGACTCCTTTATGGTGAATACTGAATGACTTTACATTAATGGGACACTTAAAATGCTAGTGTAACTTGTTGTTAAGATGAACATTTTAAAATTTTGCTTCACTAATGCAAAAGTGGTTGGTGACTGATATAATGCCATTGTTCTGCCCAGGATTATAAAAAGGAAGTGGGATTTCTCTCTAATTTTGGGTGGGCCTACAACTAAGTGTGTTCTGATGTTCTGATGGTCTCCCTGATACTGTCTAGGAGACCCAAGTCAAACTGACTTTTCAGGAGGAAAAAAAAGCCCTCTGTTTATGATCTAATATCAACATAGGGGGTTCTAAAAACACAAATTCGAATTTATAATCTGTGACTCAGATATGAGAATGATCAGTCTATAAGTGACTTATTTTTTTTTCTTCATGTCAGACCTAAAAATGATGAGTAGAAATTTTAAAAGAAAGGCTGGTGGCATAATGGCAGAATAGCCATGGGCATGAAGAGGCTACCATTAGTATATGAGGGTCAGCAAATATCAGACATTGCCATCTATGACTCCATTTCCCACTCTCCTTTCTCCCTTCCCTCTGCCAGGCTGGTGCTATCCAGAGCAGGACCCACAGGTTTCCTGCATTGGCCTAGGGATGCTGCTTGCTCTGTCTGTGTAGTCCTGGGGGTAGAAATGTATGCTTCTGAGGGATGGGCAGAGTATAGTTCTCTGAGGTCCTCCTGTACCTCTGTGCCTCTTGGTGCCTTCCTGCCATTTCAGCTGCCTCTTTTGGTATACATAGGAAATGGAACTCTAAATTACCTTTGATTTTCTCTCCTACATGTCACTTAATTGATTAAATACCAGTTGGTAATTTAACATTGTGGATGATTTCTCAGTTGCATAGAAGCTTGATAATTGGCTTGATTTTTTTCCACATTCCCATGTACAGCATCTGCTAATTATCTGCAACACCTCTACAGATTTATTAGTGTACTAATGATTTACTGCTGAACCAGCGGTGGCCTGTGGAAACACCCTGTTTTTTTTCTCCACAATGTTTTCCCATTCTGCCATGCTTCCCACTGAAACAACTATTGTATGACAGTTTATCACTAATTGTAGAGACTGAACAGAAGACCCTTTCAAGCTCATTTGTTCCTTCCACCTGACTTTTCCCTGTTTCAGGTATTTTTACACTACCTCTTTAGAAATTAGACACTTTGTCAATAAAAAAAATTAGCTGTTCACCTCGTAAAAATTTCCCCTCTAATCATGTGACTCCTGCCTCCAAAATTTGTGTTCTGGAAGGCAGAATTGACACATCTTTCTTAAAGAGGTATCTGTCATCCCAGTGTTCTGTTGGCCACTTTGATTGCCCCTCCCCAGACCACACCTATCTGCTATATCCCATTTCTATCTTCTGCAGGGCACAGAGATGACCATTCAAATACTTTTAGCAATCAATAATCTCCTTCCCATCATGCTACATTTAAAATCTGTAAGCTCAGTAGAGAAGGGAATTTAGAGTACCTTCAACGTTTGATGAAATAGATCCATATCAAAGCACCACCAGTAGTGTGTCTAAAGCCATGCTACTAATAAAGCAGGTGGATTAACTTAGTTTTAATGTTACTCATAGATTTATCATAAGATAAAATTATTTTAAGTATTAGACTTTTATTTAGAGATTTCAATTTCAAGGAGTAGAAAAGAATAAAGAAGCCCCATTTTAAGTCTTTTTAAAGACATTCTACATAAGGAAACAGAATGAATTAGGATTCACAAATGAAAATACACAACTTAGTATAATGATGCAGTTGTTTAATAGAAACAGTTACAGTGTCCTTATTGTAGGCACAGTAGTAAAAAATATTGTGTATTCTTTTTACAGTG
The DNA here is from genome assembly GCA_004027025.1 of Myocastor coypus. Classification (NCBI taxonomy): domain Eukaryota; kingdom Metazoa; phylum Chordata; class Mammalia; order Rodentia; family Myocastoridae; genus Myocastor; species Myocastor coypus. The sequence goes on along the minus strand of PVJA010018230.1, from coordinate 25,464 downwards.
AGCTTTAAGATAAACTATTGTATTTAAATAGCCTTGTATTATTATTATTATTATTATTATTATTATTCACATTATTATTCCCCATTATAGGTGAATAAACAAAGGCTCAAAGAACTTGAATGAATGATTGCATTCACTCTCCTATTGAGTGCAGAACGTAAGATATAATAACCCTAAAATCTATGGCTCTAAAAGTAATGCTGAAGTAGCCTTTACCACAAAACTCACAACCTCTGCATGATAACATAAAATCCCCAAAGAAGAAGGCCTCCATTTATGTTGCTCCCAGGCAACTTCTGAAGCCTAAATTTCAGCTGTCTCGATTACAGAGAAATGTGTATGCTTACACACAGGCCCATGCAGAGGCTCTGTGTTGATGTGGAAATAGCAGCAGATGATATTATCATCTTAGCAAACCAAATGTCTAAGATAATAATCTTTTATGTACATTAACTCATTTCATCCACAAAAACCTTGATATCACAATATTCTGGTGAAAAAACAAGGCTAATATATGTGAATAAATAATAGTGAAATTAAGCATGGGCCATAGCAAACTAGGCTTTTAAAATCTGTATCATGGCTGTTCTTAGCCAGCAGCTATAGTGTCTGCTATGAGCCAGCCATATAATAGGTGCTTCTGTGTAATCCTTTCAAAAGCCCTACTAAGTATATGCTATTATCGTCTCTCTCTTTTTGAAACAAACAAGAAAGTACCAATTCAAGAGAGGTTAAATGTTTGGCTAAAAGGCCCTTAATTAGTCTTTGGTGAACAGCAGTTTATTTCATCTGACACTAAAGCATATCTTGTCCTCCTCAGAACTTCATTCTAGATTAGATGGGGTGATGTTTGGGTAAAGCATCTAGCTATGAATATAAATATGTCCATCATAACGTACCCAAAGGCCACTGGAAAACTGTGTGATGGTATGGGTCCTAGACTCTGACCTTCACATGTCCTCTACTTTCAGGAGCTCCGGAATGCTCAAAGCGAGCAGCTCATGGGCATCCGCCGTGAAGAAGAAATGGAAATGTCTGATGATGAGAACTGTGACAGCCCTATGAAAAAAATGCGAGTGGATGAATCAGGTAATGCTGATACCTGCAGCATACTCATGAGACACCACATGCGCACCCAAATGTTAGCCTGGGAGTAAGTAGTGGAGAATGGAGGTATAACTCACTTTTGAGTTATACTAAACTTTCATCTTTGAGTGACTCTGCCTTTTAGTAATATGACTTTAAACTGCTTCTTAGGAACAGAATGATTTAAATCACTCCAGTTGTTTCTTAATACGTAGATCTGGGGCTCTTGTACTTTTTTCAGGGATATTTGCCTATTCCCATAAAAATCCCTTTCCAGAGTATGACAGCAATAGCAATACTGAAACATAGATAAATTTTGAGTTCAGTAGTGTACTTCTTAGTTGAGAATTGTTTAATTCCTAAAGAAGCTTTTCAACCTCTGAGGCAACATGTTAGAAAATGAAACTTTTTCCCTAATACATTTTGGTGTACCTAACCTATAATCAAGAGTAGCCCCATTTGGTAGTACAGTAGGGGCAACATTTGAGCTGTAAAAAATGGAGGGAAGCTTAGAAATGACCTTGGTTTGTGTGTTATGTCTAATCTGAGATGCTAATTAAAACTCTTTTCTTGAATCATATGTAAATTCTTTGGTATTCTAAAAGTAAGCAAGGAAATGTTTATTTAAAATTTGAGACACCAAGGGAAACAACTTATCTGAAGGGAAGGGAGTTTTCTAAATGACCTAAGAAGACCCACAACTGCCACTATGTCCAGAAAAAAAAAATTAGAAAAATGGTAGAGGTATGATCTATATTTTCTTATATACCAATGAATAAAATACATGTCTATCTCAAGTTTTGAACAAAAAGATAGCAGGCATTTAGAAATAGAGGAGTTTTGCTAATTTGTTGCTAGAAATACAAGAACAAAAGGAAAGTTCTTTTCATTCCCTGTTTTCATTGAAATGAACTTAAAACAGACTAAATAGAAGAAAAGATAAATAAATTTATGAGCTCCACGGAGGTGATCAAAATGTATAATCATTCATCAGTCCAACATGATTCAAAAAGCGTATACCTCTTCCCCAAGTGAGGAGCAGAATGGGGAATGGAGGTAATTTTTAGAGAAACACTAAATTACTTTTAGGAGTCTTCACAGGGCTTGGAGAAATATACACTGTCCTGAGATAAAGCCCCACTAGATCTACAAGAAAATAATAGATGGTAAATGCTTCAATATGGAATGTTGAGTGGGATCAAAATAAAAGACAAGAATGAGTGACCAAAATCTATGCAGGTATGTTGACAGATTGAGTCTTTCTTCCTGAAGTATGTGTTCAGTTATGAAAGCTCAGGGAATGGACCAGAGATAATTGTGTTTTTCCTTGGGGAATCAGATTTTGAGTGGACAAAAAGATGTCAGATACAGTCTTTCTATTCAAAGCCTCTCCCAGCAGCTGTTGCTTTCTAACTTCCTGTGACTTACTATATAATCAGCACTCCAGAATATTTTCAATGACATCCCTGATGTATTTAGAGACCAAAATCAAGATTCCAAAATGATTAGGTTATCAAGACTGCATAGGGGTTCAAATAATCACAAGAAATCCCTTCAGTCCAGGCTGTACTGAAAGGGCTTTAATTTTCTAAAAGGAATACTTCTCAAAAGGGTGGCCCGTAGCCTATATATACATCAGCTAGGAACTTACTAGAAATGTAACTTCAGGGTCAACCCCAGCTTACTGAACAGAAACTTCTAGAAGGAAAATTAGATCAGCAATCTGTGATGTAAACCCTGGAGGGAATTCTGATTGATGCATGCTAAAGTTTGAGAACCACTGCCTTAGCAAATTGGCTTTTCATTCTAGATTACCATTCATTTAAATCTCTTAGAAGCTTAGTGGCACCATGCCACTACTTTCTGAACCCACATACCCTTTGTCTGAAAAATAAACCTGTCTTTTATATGTCAATGGATATGTCTTATTAAGCTGATAACAGATTTCTGAATGTTTTACTATGGAGTTTAGATTTACTCCAGTCTACCTTCCTTATGGTATTTGAATTCTATAAGCCTTAATATGTCAAAAGAAGGAAGAGTTAGTGTGAGTTTTTAAAAATTCATTGAGATCTTGAGATAAAAATTTTGTCTCTAAACAGTATTCATCATTTTTAAGGTTTATTGATGATGGGCAAATTTATATAAGAACCAGATTCTTAACATCTATATGAGGTAGAAGAAAACAATTGGGTCGACCAGAAAATTTTTATTTGAACCTGTACCTATGTGGGTAGGGGATTGGTATTTTTTAAAAACAACTTATCAATTTGCAAAGGAAAAAATATGTATAATTTTATAGTCTGCTTAGGCTTGAGCTAGAATGACTGGCCAGTATGTTCATGAGAGCTCTTGCAAACCAACAGCCTGGCACCTGACCCCTGCTGCTGAAGTAGCCCATGAGATTTTAGGGACCTCTACCCTCAGTAGAGTCAGAGGTTTTCTTTGGAGCTCAAGTGATGAGCTCTGTTCCTGACCTCACTCGCTCTTTCCCCCAGGCATCTGATAAGAATGTGAAGCAAAAAACTTTTGCCAGGCTGGTTACCTGCTCAACAAAGTTAATGAGCAATCATGGCCTGTACATGATGTCTGCCAGCCACTGAGGGAAGTGATGAAAAGATGAGTTCAGATGCCAGGTCCCAAGCAGTTCAAAGTCTTTCTCATGCGCTTCAAAACAAGCTGGGCCAGAGGACATGGCCTGTGGTTTCTGAAGAAAGCATAGGCTGACTAAAGGAAGGGAAAGCAGATTTTTATTCCACTGGACTCTCAAGACCCTGTCAAAAGGCAGATTGCTCTTTTTCTTTCAGCTCTGCATATTTGGGGACATGGCCTGACAACAAGAAATTCTCATGCAGTCTTGTGACTAGACTGCACAGAAATCCCTGTTAATGGCCACTTGAGGCAAGAGATGAGGGACAAGAAGGACCCCCATGGTCAAGGGAGACACCTAGCCAGAGTGTCTTGTTAGATTATACAACACTGACCTTTCAGTATGCCTTTCACCTGTCACTTACCTACAAAAAAGGAGACTTCTGACCCTGGTGTCCTGCATCACCAAAGGAAAGTACTAAGTTCAGAAAGAGGGGTCTAATTGTCTTCCAAGGAACCACTTGCCTGTTTCTTCTCTGTTAAAATAGCAGTTTTGCTTTAGATCTCCTAGGAAAGTAGCAGGCCCAGGAGTTCTTGGAAATTCCAGGAAGAAAATCTTTTGCAAAAGAGGAGTCACCTGCCAGAACTAGAAGAATGGAGGGATTGCACACCAAAGGATGTCCCAGGCTTTTCTTGTTACATCCCCAGGGGACAGACTGCCTCTAGGGACTTATTTCTGATGGAGATAGAATTGACTTTGTTTCTATAAAATGCACTTTTTATTATGTAAAGACTTGTATGGTATCTTAGGTTTAGTTTTTATTAATAAACAAAACATCTCAATATATCTCTTGCTTTTCTGATTATGAAGAATATTCCTTTGTACTTTTACGCTTCACCACATCTGACCTATCTTTGACTGCAGTCCTCTAGCACTACAGTGTAATTAGGGGCAGGCAGTTCATGCTTCCTCATCCATTGATCATAAGAGGAAAAGGAGTTTCTGGAAGCAAAATGAGGGAGCTGATAAGAATGGAAGTGCACACTGTTAATAAATTTGAAAATCAGCACAGATTTGTGAAAGCATCCACTCAAGAAGATTGGCATATTACTGTGAAGCATGTGAAGATAATTTTTGATAAAAATTCAAGTATATTATTATTTATTTCTGCTTCTTACTAGAAAAAAGCCAAACTTCCTTATGCAAATCTGTTCTTCCCCTCTTCCTGTCTCTCCTAACCTTTCCTATTCTTCATCTTTGGCCATTCCCTCTTGATTCCCCACCTTCCCTGTCTTCTTCCACCTTCTCTTTCTCCCCAGCCCCTTCCTCTCCCTTTTCTTTCCTAGCTGAAGGTGGACAGTGGGTGAGGGGCAGGTGTACACAAGGGGAGAAAAGGCCTGGCGTGACAGAGCCCGGTAGTTTTGGCATTATGACAGTTAAATGAGCCAAGGCATGTATCTGTTTTACAGTTACTACTGAGCACAAAATGGGTGCAAGTGAGCAGTGCCTAGTATGTCAGTCATCCTCTGACATGTGGCCCTGGGCCTTTCCCCAAGAAAGTGTACAGTAAAAGTTTATTTAATTGCATGTTTTACCTCATCTGCTTTTAATGCTTTTGATGTCTCTACCCCCAAAACCAGGAAGAAGATGGTAACCTCTAGAACATTTGCTGTGATTAAATTTAAAATCCAAGTGTTAAAAAAAGCATGCTTAAATAAAGGTGGTTCTTTTCCTCAAAATGTTTAGAAGTTAGTGCAAAACTCAGTGCCACATGTTGAATCAGCTGAATTCTGGTTAAGGACCAGCACTGGCAGAATACTGTCTCCTGCTTAAGGCACTGCAGCCCTGGGTAGAAGGGTTAGATGTGTTGAGGATGGATGTAGCTCAGTGGGAAAGCACTTTCCTACTATGTGCCAGACTCTCACCGCCAAAAAAAAAAAAAAAAAAAAAATTAACAATGTTGATGCCAGTATAGGGATACATGCCTACAGTGTGAGTGCTCTGGAAGGCTACACCCGGAAGATTATGAGTTTGACCCCAACATAGGCAACTTAATGAGACCCTGTCTGTGAATAGAGACAGCTACAGATATAGCCCAGTGCAAAGCCCTGGGGTTCATTCTACATTGCCCACTGCAAAGTGAAACATGGAGACCATGCTCCCAGGGTAAGATAAAATTTTTGAAGAGAATTAATATTGTAAATTAATAAAAGTGAAAAGTCTACTAATATATATGTTTTAACTCCAATAAATTAAACTTAGTATAAACTAAGATGAACATGACTACTTACTGTGTGCACCCATCCAATATCTAATGACTGTGCATTGTTGACACAGGTGTTAGAAGAATGAAACTGAGGCGTTCCCTGCTTAACAGATAGCCTTTAACATGGTTACAACAGGACTGTAATTCATATATCTTGTTGATGAGTGGCTGAAACCATCATGCATGACTGTCGCATCAGGTGGCTTGTACTACTGGTGGTACAAATGGATCTAATCACTTTTTTCAGTCTGCTTATTAACAAAATTAATAAAAAGCTCCTGATGGAATAGTCATGCATGTAACACCAGTAGTTAAAGCCAACGGGAATGTGTTAAATCATTCTATATCACACAAATACATTGGATCTTAGTTAAACCTCATTTTAACTCTGAACTCTTTATAAGAGTGAGCCTCACATTAATCATGAATGTTTTCTGTATTATCAGTTTTACATAGAAATTTGCCATAACATAGGTACTAACTTTTTTTTAAGTTTAGTAAGGAGCTGAATAAAAATTTTTCCAAATCTTGCAGCCAACTAATTCAAATTAGGCACCCTGTTAAGTTCAGGCAGAATCAGCAGTTTTCAATTTGAGCAGTTTTATATGTAGCTAAAATCTTTAACTTAAAATAATTAGTAGTAAGATTCTCTGGCTATCCCATGATATCCTGTGATACCAAGACTGTCTGTGGTTGTCTGATTTAATTTATCTCTTGCATGGTCACACTTCTGAAAGTGTGGATGCCCAACAGGGAGGCATAAGACTAGGAAGAGGCACACGGCTATCCCCATATCAGCTGTGCACAGTAGAAGTAAACTAGATGTCAGAACTGGATGCCAGCCAACGGGGCCAGCTGAGGAGGGCCGTGTCCCTGGCAGCTGCATCCTGTTAAGAAACCCTGACTATGACCTAAAGCATCTGACTCTAGAGTGGCTGAGAACTGGGCAGACGGATGGAGCATTCCCATGTGGGAAGTGGGATGTGACTGTGCAGGAGACGGCATGCGACGGTCTGAGCTCATGCCTGTACCTGCAAACCCCAAGGGCACAGCCTTATAGATGAATGCAAGCCTGAAAGGAGAAACCATTGTTCAGGGCAGTGAAGGACTGGGAGGTTGTCTCCTGAAGGTGGAATAGCGGTCTGTCTCCTGCAGGGGCTACCAATTCAAAGTCAGGGGCTTATTTTTAAACCACAAGTATGTGTCTTTCAGGAACCCAAAGGCCAAACAAGAAAACATGATTACTTGAACTAATATGATTTACAGATAATGAGAGAAGTCTAAGGTGGTTGAGGAGCTATTTCCTTTCTGTATGCTTAAACTAGAGCTTCATGTGCAGGATCTAAGGCTTTTCTCTATTTCCTTCCCTTCTTTTTTTCTAATAAATTTTGCTAATCTTGCTAAAGAAATTCAAATAAATGTTTACTTTGAGTCAATTTTTCAGTTCCCTGATTTTATGTACAGTTTACAATTCCCTTTCCACATAATGGACATGCTTCTGTAAAATGTAAAAATCATTTCGTTTTGTAAGTTGCTTTACCTTTTAAATGCAAGGAGACAGATGCTATTAAATTGATCCAGTAGCAAAGGATTCCTTTTTTAATGGAAGCCCTCCTGCTGCTCAAACAGACTGTGTTTATTTGTCCTGTAAATTCACATTCCCAACCTAACCTCACCCCTTTTATAATCTTTTTACATAACACCTAGCCTTGCCATGATTCCTGATACCTTTCTCACACAAGATGGAAAAGGGAGTAGGAGGAAGTTGTACTTAGGTTTCCTAAAGGGGAAGATGAGGAGGCCCAGACCTTGGAAGGCTTTAGACAAATAGCCAGTGAACTGCATACAGTCACGGCACTACCCCCTGTGCACAGTCTAAAATGCCCCAATGCTTCCCAAACTGCCAGGAATACCATTATCTAGATTACAGTTTATTATGTTTTCTAGGCATTTCCTTCTGGTAAGGCTTAATGCAGGATCATTACATAGGGGAGTGGATTTAATCCCATTTTCTTCACAAGCTTTAAGAACACTGAGGGAATATTTATGTAATAAGATGCAAAGTTGCTATGGAGAATACTATAGCAACCTAACATCTTCCAGAGCCAAGCAGCCATTTGTAACAGCAATCTAAATTTACATTTATTTTAGTGTCATTTTATCGACACTCTTAGTATCTCATTCTGACAGGATGTTAAAATATATGTTCAGCTTGCATTTGAGCAAAATTAACATAGTGTTGTTAGAACTGAAGTGTGGTTTGTACAACTTCTGGGGGAAATATCGGAATATGTTTGAAAGAGTTTAGATGAAAGGATCTGAGTATATAAGCTTTTATTTTTTCTTCCTGAATATAAGAACAAATTCCTTAGTACCTGTATTTCCTAATTTTCCCTTTTAGCTTGTGAGCAGAAAGTACAAATTTCTATTACAAATAAGAGCTTATTTTCTTAACATAGCTGTATTTTGTACAGTGCTTACATATGATTCTCTTAGATGCTTATAGAAAATACTTTCAACAAGTCGGCTTATTATCCTCTATACTGCAAGTGTCATTTTTAATATATAAAATTACTTCTTGCCTCAAAAAAAAAAAGGAAATATGGAGCAAATAAGTGAATATCCACTCTGGATCATAGGCTTTTACATGAACCTTTGTAAGGTGAAGCTCAAATCTTCACAGGATGGGGGGCGGGATCACAGGGGATCACCAAGGTTACTAAAAAAACCCTGGAAATAGGCCAGACTCCTAACCTTGTTCTAGGCTCATTAAATGTGAGCATGGTGGCAAAACAAAAGATATGGAGGCCAGTTGATAGGAGAAAGATAGTATCTATTGATTTTCTTGTATATTTCCCCATCCAAAATCTTGAAATGTAACTATAATGCTATTAAAGTGAGACATTGGCCAAGAAAATCAATAAAAGGCTGTATTAAAACACACTGCTCCCACCTGCTTAGCACTGTTACGTACTGTTGGCGAGCATCACTGTCCCAATTCTCCTCTGCTTTTAGACATGTAAACACTGCTGATGACACAGAGGTATTATACCACAGAGAGAGGATGGCTTGTGAAATTGCAGGTGGCCATTTAACTAATGAGTAGAGGAACTGATAAAATAATTACTTTCTTCCTTTTAGGAGAAATTTCAAATGTCATTGTATGATACCTATTTTATACTTAGAAGGTGGAAGCTGATGTTTATGTCAATATAAGTTATTATTGTAGTAAGCTCTTTCATATCAACATAGCTTAAAGACTATTGTGCTTGATTGAATGTCCTTGATACTGGAGAGGGTATAAGTGCCTAAACCTTTCTCACCAGGTTCAGGACACGTGTGTGTGTGTGTGTGTGTGTGTGTGTGTGTGTGTGTGTGTACTCTGTGAGGAGTTGCTTAAAAAAGAAAATTTTATTTAGAATACCCATGACTAGCAGAAAAGTAGAAAGGTTGATTTCCAAGACAGAATTTGTTAATTGTAGTATTCTAGTCAGGGTGTTTCAAGTTCTGCAACCCACCCTGGCTTCTAGAGCTGCTGCGATCCTCAGGCCGTGACTTTCTACATGGCCTCTGAGTCACCACTTAAATCAGTTGCCTAAATTTTCAGTTCTCTGAATTACCTTATAGACTTATATGTTTAAAATATTTTTCATTCATTCACTCATTCTTTGGAGACAGGATCTTGCTATTTTGTCCAAGCTGGTCTCAAACTCTTGGGCTCAAGTGATCTGATTTCAGCCTGGCAAGTAGCTGCTGAGACTACAGGCTTGCCCACCACACCTAGCTTAACCATGTAAATATTTAACACAAGAGTATTAGTTAATGAATATCCATCAACAGGCTTGAAAACCAAGCTGTTTTAGAAGAATTTAGTAGCACAAAAGAATGTTCACAATTTATATGTTGGAAGAAAATCTGTAAGGTTGTGGGTCAGAATATCCAGTGAGTAGCTCTAGAAGGTGTGATTGCAAGTGGTTTTTATTTTTATTTCATTAAAAATTTCCAAAATCTCTATGATATAAATATATATGTATATATTAATACTATAATAAAGATTTTAAATAAAATAGGAGCATCTGCAGTAAAAATAATATTGGTTAGGGATTACCAACTAACTGTTTCCAATCATTCTGACAAGTCAGAATTTATTGACTTGCCTTTTGCTTTAAAATTACAATTTCTATATTTAACTTAATATTCTAACCTTCCAAGACCACTTCATCTTAGAATTTTCCTATTCCAAGGACCACTCCTATTTGCATAACTTTTAAATGAGAAACCCAGGAAATAACTCAACTTCTAACATTGGCAGAAATGTAGAGTTCTTACTCAGGTAAGATGTACAACCATGAATCCTCTGGATATATAAGAGAACTTAAAAATTTTATATAACTTCTTCTTTCTGGATAAAAAGTGTGGTGCCATGTCAGGAAGATATGTTATTTGCCCAAAGGAGTAAGTACAAAATCTAGAACTCCTTCTAGCTTCCTTCTTCCCAGGCTAATGACCTCAGCATTGTGCTACTGAATTTTATGGGAAAACAATTCCAGTATCTCTCTTATATGCCACAAGTAGCATCATAAAAGTCAGTAGCCAAGTAAAAATCACACAGCAGTTTTGAATACCTGCTGTGTGCATGGATCCATGATGCCATTTGGGTCACAAGTGACTGAGGATGTTTATTTTTCTAAAATGTGAGTCCAGACAAAGCAAATAGACCTTTTGCTTCATCTTCTCTTAATTTTCAATATTTTCTGTTAAATGAAAGATTTACCTCAAAATTAGCAGTGTTTTTAAATCCATTCTATCAGAAATACCCATTTTCCAAAATATTTAGGAAATTGGCACAATCCCTTTTCTAGTTGAATGATATTTATTTCCTCAAAGCAGTGTCTGTAGTTTAGCTTTAGGCATGATGAAAGTCTTTGAAACAGTAGAGCACATTAAGAAGGAGCAGTGACATGTCATATGTTTCCCAGTAAGCCACACATATCTTTACCACCCATGTACTTCATCCATTCCCATACTCCACAAAATGAGGAGGAAAATAAGAGTACTTCTCTAAATACTTACTTGACATTTGGTCTAGATGTAACGTCAGTCCAACGTTTGATATCCTGTCCAATCATCCATTATATCTGCACTCCCAGAGCTCAGGGGCATCTACTCGAAGACCATCAGGTTATTGACTTGCCATTTAATTTCAAGAATTATTGAAGTGTCTCTCCCTGCTTCCCTGTTCCCAGGATTTTTCTTTATGAGATGTAACTCTCAGTATATCTTAGAAATAAAAGTCTGGAGAGAGCATCTACAGTAATATCAATCTTATTGAGATTCACAGACTCAGGGAAGATTTGATCTGGAAGAGGTCTCAGAAGAAATGTATCTTTTCTTCTTCTTCTTCCAGATATTTGGAAAAAAGTCGAATTGTGTTGTTTGCACTAATAATCAAAAGTTTATATTGAATATTCTGAAGGAGGGATTGTGATTAGAACTTTCAGGTGCAACTTAATCTATAAGGAATACTTGGTAAATCTTTTAGAGGTAGGCTGAGAGTTTTGATGTTTCTTTCAGTGAATTGCCAATCAGTCATTTGTGAAATGCTGCCATCTGCAACTGGAGTTTTCTAATGCAGTTTGTATTACCTCAGCATCCTAAAGCCATGAGAGTATTGCCTCAGTTCCTAAATGCTTTTGCTTGAAAACAATTTGGTTTTCAAAAAGAAGCACTCGGCAAACTTTTGTTTCTGCATCCAAGTTCTGCATCAGGTGAACAACAGGACCACTGCTGTCTTTCCCATACAAATGCAGGCATGACCATATTTTCCAAAATGATGGAACACATTAGGTATTTCTTCTTAGCTCTTTTTCCCTGTGTCATAATATACAGCAGCAATAAAATGTAAACAAATATTCAGTGAGTTCTTACAATATGAGATAATAAGTACCTATTTAGGGAAAAATTAGAAAATTATTACTCTTATAATTTTGAAACTTAGTCCTTGATATAAACATGTTGTTTGCTGAGCCTATCATCAGTTTTTTTTGACCTAGAATATCATGTGATCAGGAGCCAGACAGCCAGTGGTCACTATTATCTCTTAAGTCACTATCAAAAACTTGCAAGGAAAACCTGTTAGGAAGAACTGTGAGAGCTGAGAGTATCTGATAAGTAGGAATTTGTCTACCTGAACCCTTCCTGCCCTAGAGAGCCTTCTGCGTTTGTTTTAAGCTAAACAGGATGATCCTGTGCACACTAGGAGGATCTTACACACACACACACACACACACACACACACACACACACACACACCCATGATTCTTATGGGTCAGCTCAAGGCCCTTTTCTCCCTGTCTTAGTTACTTTTTACTCGTTGCTGGGACAGATACCCAACACTCAAAATGAAGGAAGGAAAGGTTTACTAGCTCACAGTTACTGGAGGTTTCAGTCCATATTCAGCTGGCCCAAGGCTGAGTGGAACAGGGCAGGGAGCATCCAGTTCATGGTGGTGGAAGAGCAACAAAATGGTGACAGAGGCAGCCAACCAAACAGGGCAGCAGAGCAACAGCTTGAATCTGTCTCTCTGTCTCTTTATATTACAGTCAGGCTCTCTGCTTCAGCCTATCATCCTTAGGCTACACCCATAATCCCAGAAGTACTTAGATCCATAATCCCATCAGTGCTAAAACACATAATCCCAGGGATCATGACTACATGAGGCTTTGGGGAGACAACTAGACATAAACCATAACACTCCCCAAATAGCAAGCATACACCATTAGATGTGCCAGGTGACATCCCTTAGAAGATATTTTTGTTTTTCATTTCATACCAAAAATAGAAGGAAAATATTTGCTGTACATCTCACAGCTGGTATCTGACCACAAAGCCCCTTTTCTCTCTTGCTTACCCTCCCACCTCCCTCCTATGTGCAATCCATGTCTCCTGAGTCTGGGAATAACAGGGGCAGTGGGATGCAGAGCAGCATGTGTGGCTTTCCTTCGGGCCGTTGTCCTCAGAAGCAGCCCAATGTGCCCAGCTCCAGCATGTGTCCAGGTTGAATCTCCCCTCTAGTTTGCATTACTTCTCCATGTGGAGCCCTTTAGAGCAGGAGGAATGAGGTGTTCCTGAGTCACTAATACCCAGAGGAATATGGAACAGTAAAGGACGATGTTGAGAGAGTAAAGAAGGCAGTGAGGGAACCTTTGAAACTAGGACTAAGTTGGAGATACTTCAAATGTAAAGTATACTTAATTTTCTTAGTAAGTCCTTGGGCTTTGCAATAGAAATTGATTGCTGACTTTTTGTGCTTTCTGTAAGACTTAGGCTTGGAAGGAATGTTATAGTGGGTACCAGCGCATCAGCACCCTGTTAGTGAAACACTTCCTATAAAACTACCCATAGCACTTTTTTTCTCTCATGTTCGATAAAAAGCTACTGACAAGAGAGCTGCCTTCTCAGAGGAATTCTTTTAACCTTTCAAAAACAAAATATTTCATGCTAATTCCTGCTTAATTGGAAGGAAGTCATTTTATAAAAATCATTGAATACGGGTTTGAAGTCTGTTCCATCCCTGACCTCTTTAATTTAATCAAGGTTACCTCATAAACTTACCTAAATAGCTCTATTTCTCATTTTAAAAAAGAGATAGAGCTGTATAAAAGCATTTAGTGTCTGATTAATTGTGCTTAACTGGTGCTTCAGCAGTGGTAGGGGCTTTGCAAGGAGTTACTGGTAAAATAAAGCATTGCTACCTAAAAAATTACACTCATCAGAAACTAAAATCATTTTAATGAGCAAAGCAAAAAATTTTTGTGGGATATGAGAAAGGTTATCATGCTTAATATAAAGAGGGTTTTAATATCTGAATAACTCTCTCACTAGGAAAAATTACTATAATTTAGCCATCCAGACAGTTTATGAAAAACACATGTACTTTCTCTGCCCAAGGACTTAGAAAAGATGGGTGCTGAAGCAGAATTTTGTAGCACACAAACTCAGGATGAAAGGAATTAATGAGAGATTTGTCTGGTAGAAGAATATGTACCAGAGCCATCAGCAGGGATGAAATGTCAAGAGCTCTGAAAATAGATCCTTGGCTTCTTTCCATATCCCCATTCCACTTTCCAGGCCTGATGAGGATTACCAAGCTCACTTGATGCATTGTTGGAGAAAGTCACTTTGGTGATCGAAGTCTGAGGACAGCACTGAGATAGGGACCCAGAGAGAACGTGTGTGTCCCCCGCAGGAGAGGTTAGACTCCCCAGCCAGAGTGAACGAATGCAGTAACTGAAGCAAGGTCAGAGGCGCCTAGAAACGACTTAGAGTTGCTTTCAGTGTAGTTTGGCAAATGATCTCTCTTCTCTGAGCCTTGGCTTTTATAGCATTGTCATCAAGCTCATGCCAGTTGTTTCCTTGATGAGACTGTGAGAAATAACCAGTTTAAAAGCTGTCTGAGGGCATTTTGCAGATAGCCAGGCACTGTGGCAACGTGTGGGCTTGGTGCTAGTGAGCTTACACAAGTATAACCGAATTGCCTGGGGGAAAGTGTGTAAATACCAGTGCCCAGGGCTCAGTACTCAGTCTTGTTATTAAAACACTTCCATATTTGCACCTGTGATATAGGTGCAAAACACTTTGGAAATTGGCTTATAGCACAAGGATTCACTGCTGCCAGCAATAGGTGGGAAAGAAGCAAAGCAGGTTGAGGTAGTGACATATGAGAATGAGAAAAATGTACGTAGTGGGTGGAAGTACTGATGCAGACAGTAACAGAAGAGCAAAACAAGGGAAAATGCAAAGAAAATTGCTTAGATTAGCAGTGAGACACACAAGGAGAATGCCACTCACCAAGGCTGAGTCAGGCACATTGGGAGTACCTTCTGTTTCACTGGGAGAAAGGTGTGTTCGTGGAGAGGCAGGGTGACCTGACAGAAACAGGATGCAAGCCAGAGGCACAGCTGCTACTTCTCTGACACACACAGAGAAGCACAGCCAAAAACTATTTCTTATCCATCAGAGGTAAAGAAAGCAGGTATGCTTGGGCATTTCCAGAGAGAAAACCTTCTCGTATCCAGCCTCTGGTCTGGAGAACATGTGTGCTCGGGAGGTGCCCCTGGCACAACGAGACTGCTCCAAGGGCTGCTGGTCAAAGTTGCTTGGTTCCAGAGGCCCAACCAGACCCAAACTGTTAAGGCAGAAATATGGCTACAAAGAGGTATGGTATACCACAACACCTTAGAGATTAAAAAAAAAAAAAAAAGTCTTTGGAAAATGTAGCCTGCAGGCTTTATGAAAGAATTCAGTCACAGTAAATGTCATCAGAAGAGAGGAAGAAAGTAGTTCCAGAGTACAACAGATGGATAGCATAATAGAATCTGAAAGAGCACAGTAGAAACCAGAGAAGCCCAAAGGGCCATGTGGGCTGGT
Organism: Myocastor coypus; assembly: GCA_004027025.1. Classification (NCBI taxonomy): domain Eukaryota; kingdom Metazoa; phylum Chordata; class Mammalia; order Rodentia; family Myocastoridae; genus Myocastor; species Myocastor coypus. Next base: position 10,093 of record PVJA010018230.1, on the reverse strand, counting down.
AGAAGCTGGAGAGAAAGAGTTTTCACCAATGAAGAAATGGTTGCAAAGTACCGAGAGAGTACCAGCAGGATGAAAGAAGTGACGGGACTGCAAGAGAGGGATGAGGAAAGTGTCAGGAAATGAGAATCTACTCCCTGAAAGCTAAGGACACAGTACTGAGGTGGCAGCATGCCCCTTGAGAACGGTTGCAGCTGGGGCTGTCCCTACAATGTGCTGTGGCTCTAAGAAGGCAAGAGGACTCCTGGGTGCCTCATGACTGGAAGAGGCCGGTCTCCCCACGACATAACCACAGGGAAAACCTGAGACTCTGGACCCATGGAGCACCGCACCAGGCAGGGCTGGGATTGTCTGGAAGAAGGTATTATTATACTTTCCTGAGAGAGAAGGAGAGGGAAAGTGAGGAGAGAAGGGTATACAGCCAGGGAAGCCAAACATTTCTTCTTGAGCAGAAGGATTTCTAGATGAGATTAGAAGTGATCATTTCTTTTTTTTTTTTTTTTTATTCTTGTTTCAGAATCTTTGTTTGTTTATTCATTCACTTTTATGGCAGGCTCAGCCCACCCTGAGGGCAGGGCTGGCGCAGCATGTGGTGCCGGTGCCGGGGATCGAACTGAGGTCCCTGAAGCTGCCCAAGCTTCCCCAAGCAGGCGCTTTAGACCACTGAGCCATCCCGCCAGGCCCTAGAAGTGATCATTTCTTAAAAGAATGGGAAATTAATAGGTTGAAAATTGAGAACAGAAAGGAAATGAAAAAAATTTCCCAGCAAGAATTACTGTTTAGGGGCCAGCCAAATAGCTCAGTGGATTAAAGCACCTGCAAGCAGGCCGAGGAGCTGGAGGTTCGATCCCTGGGACTGCCTTGCCAGCCCCACCCCTAGGGCGCACTGAGACAGCAATTGAGACTGGGCATGGTGGCATGCGCCTATAATCCCAGCTCTTGGGAGGCTGTCAACAGGCAGATCATTGATTCTGATCTAGTAGCGAGACCCTGAACACCCTGTAGACCCTTCCCTAAAATACAAAAAAAAAAAAAAAAAATTAGTTAGGAAAAAAAAAATAGCTGTTTACAGCCCGTCTTTGGACAACGCTAACTTCTGGTCATAGTGAAGTCAGGAAAGCAGAACTTTATAATGAAAAACCCTCACCTCAGGGGAGACATGCTGCCTCTGAGAGAAGCGGCTTCCCTGGGGATGGGCCCTCTTTCCATATCCATCGTTGTTTTGTGATCTGTCTTGGTCACATCAAAGCTGAATGCACTAAGAAAAGAACCTTGAAAGCCATCAGAGAACAAGAAAGTTAATATAATTATTATTAATAATTAATAATAATAAACCTAGGGATGAGAGTGAAGAGGAAAATTGAAATCTAATCAGAAAAGAGTTAATGGATAAAAATGGATCCCTCCTATTATGTCTCTGGCATTGGGCCTCTGTAAAATGCTGGCTCTTGCACTCCACCCACCTCTGCTCCTGGTCCTGCCCAGGCAGTTCCTGCACCTCCTCTTAGAACTTGCTGGGTCTTTAATAAAGCAGTTTCCAACTTCTGTGGCAACTGAACTTTGTGTCGCATCCATCTTCCATACATGGGAGCCTCGCCTGGAGGCTCGGCCCACCCACGGCTGCTTCATGAAAGCCCTCCACTGGCTTGTCCCCTTTTTGCTGCTGCCACAACCCATTCTCTTGACTCCCACCAGGCCCCCATCTGTGCTTCTCCCTGTAGCTGGACTGCGCACCTTGGAAGTCAGGTCACAGAGGTTGAGCGCTGGGCTGGGTGCCCAGCTCTGGGCCAGAGCCACACTCCCAGATTCCCGGGATCTCTCACAGCATCTCTCACCCGACAGAACGTCCTTCACCATTTCTTAATACAGATTTCACCTGATATTGGAAGAAGTGAACATGCTTCTTTTTTTTTTTTTTTTTTTTTTTTTGCTTGAGTCACCTGCTGCCAGTGGTGCCTCCAGATTCACATTTAAGCCATTATAATAACAGCTCTATCTTACCTGCACTCTCCAAATTACCCTTATTCCACTGGCCTCACACAAAGATGGAAATAGACACTGCCTTGTGTGTCTGTTTAGCTCTCCCTAATAATAGCTAATGTGCAGACTATAATACACACTGCAAACATAAAATGTTATGTCAATGCTAAGTTTGTAATAATAATAATCCTGCAAAAATGTAGCAGAAGGAATTTCCATGAGCAATTTGAGGAAGATTGCTGCTTCAGTAGGAATACAAGTGTTACTGAAAAATAGATCAATTGTATTTTGTTGGCACCATAAAAGGCTGTATAACAGAAGACTGGCTGTTCAGTGGCTCTCCCACAACACTTCGCAGCTCTGTACTCACCACTGGGAGGCACCACTGGTGATAGCAACCTGAAGTTCCAAATCTTTCACGTAGTCTTCTGAGATGAGTCTGGTCTTTGCACTGAGGGTAGACCTGGGGGTCTGCACTGTAGTATATCAGAGTCACAGGAAGTGGAATCTTAGAACAGCACAAGAATGGTGAGTTCATGTGGATGGGCAAAGTTCTACCTTGATTCTTCAGAAGCCCTGAAATCAGCATGAGTCTCTGACATAACACCCTTAAGGAAACCTTATTACAGCCAAGACTTACAAGATCAGGGATTGGTGGGAATAGTCCTGGCCATGTGCTGCAGCCTTGTAGCCAGCAGGGTCCTAAGGGGAGGAACAGGAGATTAAGAAAAGCAAGACACATAATAAAAAGAAAGCCAGAACTGGGTGGGACCTGGCCTGCCTGATGGAGAGGCAGTGATGATCCAGAGAGATCTGAACTTTTGCTTATACACCGCCAAAAGCGGGGAAGCCACAGCAGGAAAGGGCAACATCTCAGTATTTTGCTGAGAATTCTGAAGGCAAAGCATTCTCAAAGTTTTTTATGCTGAGTCAACAAGAGAGGAGTAACAGGGCCAGGCACCTGCTGGACTGGCCCCAACTTCACAAGGCTACCTTCTGGAACTCCGAGTTCTCAGAGCTGGCCTTAATCAAGCCTTAGATGTGTGGTTGATCTTCGTCTCAGCCTCTTTCTAGCCATCTTAGAGGAAGAGGCCAAAGAGATAACCCTTCCCAAGTAGTTCCAGTTAGGCCTGCAGAATTCAGTGGGTTGAGTTTAACTTTCATGTGGGCCACCCCAAATTTCTCATGCAGAAAATGTATTTACTTTAAAATATTTTTAGGGCTGAGAGATAGCACAGTGGACTTAGACAAGCTAGGGACTTGGATTCAATCCCCAGTGCCACATGTCATACCGGCCCACCCCACCACCGAGGCTGGCCACTGAGACCGAGCATGGTGATGAACATTTGTAATTCCAGTGTTGGGGGCTGAGGAACCTGAAAGCAGGAAAATCACTACAAGTCCTAGATATATAGTGAGACCCTGTACCAAATACATTTTTTTTTTTTTTTTTTTTTTGTCTTTTTGAGACAGGGTCTCGCTATGCAGTTCAGGTTGGCCTTGGGGTCACTTTTGTAGCCCAGGCTTGTCTCGAACTCGCACCAATCCTCTTGCCTCAGCCTCCCAAGTGCTGGGATTATAGGCGTGTGCCACCATGCCCAGCTCCAAATACATTTTAGAAAGAAATAAACAAAGTAGCTTTAGTCCCTCCACTTTCATAACAGAGCTGGAAAGGGAATTGTTCAGCTCTGCTAGGAGCTGTAGTAAAGTCCTTGTTTTCTTCCTCAAGTGGCAGCTTGCCCAGTGGCCTCTCCCACCCTGACTATATCGTACCTGGGAAAATGGTTCTAACACCACACCTATACCTCTACCCTATTGTGCCACCTCAGTCGCTCTCAATTCAGCTTTATCACCTGTGAAATAGAAATAATAATCATTTATATTCACTGTGTCATGTTGTGTGGGGGTCAAGGGTAATGGAGATTGTGAAATGCTATGCTTAGCACAGCGCCCAGTGCATGACTTTGTTAGCTATCACCATCACTGTCAATATGATCACTACTGTCATTGGGAGAAAACAGGACAAGGAAAACAATGGTGACTACATTTTATGCAAGACAACCCCTAGATCTACAAGGTGGTACTGAGAGGAGTGGGGCAGGGCTAAGTCCTAGGCACAGAGATGGGACAGGATTGCTTTCACAGGTGCAGTGCAGGAGCCATGATATGAAACCTAAATAACGAGCTAAGCATGTGGTTTCTTCAGAAGGATTTGTCCAAGCAAGCCATAGCCCTTTTTCAGGGAGCAGGGATGGAGAGAGCAGTAGGGACATGGAGGAATCCAGATGCCAGGGCTCCATGCCACACAGGAACTGGAAACCCTGTGACTACAGCCCAGAAATATCTGTGTCAGTCTACTCACAAGATTCGTGTTTGAAGAACACTTGGTTAGAGTAACACCAGCTGCTTGTAAGTCCCAGATTTTGAGTGGCTTAACCAAAGAAAAATGCACAGAGCAGTCAGGCATCTTTCCTCTGAGTAGCTCATCAACTCACACCTTTTCAAGCCCCAGAAACAGGGATTATACAAAGGGTATTCATCACTGGTCACAAGCCAGTCACCTCTTGGGAGCATCATGGTACTGTGCAAAGAGAAGCATGTGTGTGTATACAAAGCACGATGTCTCTACCACAGAGTAACACCTAGAAACCTCAGATACCCCAGAAGAAGATTCAGAGTTCAGAGAGGCCAGTGGGCCATCAAAAGTGCTCTCTACTCACTGGACCATAACTACAGCTCTGTCTCAGAAAGTTCCAGAGCCATAGGACAACAGACGGTGAAGGAAGGCCCTGATGACATACAGACACTGTGGTATTATCCTCCAGGCCTTCAGCCTGTTATTGTCCTCTCTTCTGGATCTGTCTGTACAAATCCCTGCCTGGGTGCAGCCTAGAAAATCCATTAAAATAAACTTACTTTGCATGTAGGAAGAAAATATACATTCTAGCAAGCTCTTCCAAGCATTCCAGGAGAACAGATTGAAAAGCAGAGGGAGAATGGAAACAGCATTCATCAAAGCTACAGTGACTAACAGTTCTGGAGAAATCCAGCTATTCCTAACAATAGTATGTCAAAGTGCTGAATTATGTAGTTATATCTTGCATGTGCATGAAAAAAAGACATTTAACATACCATTGGCTTACTAGGATATAACCCAAAACAACTTATAGTTTGTATACATTGCCAATTATTTTTAAGTGACTGGTTCAGGCTGGGTTGAGAAATTTGAAGGCATTTGCCAGATTATTTACTCAGAAAAGTTAAGCATATCATTATCTATTCCCATGGAAACAGTAATACAGGAGATGGTAAGGGTCACTTTGACCATAATTAATATAAAGACTAAGCTTATATAGAATCTAGTGGAGAATACAGTAGGGTACTGTATAATATCTTTAAGCCTTTTCTTCATCACTGCACTTTAATTTCTGGATCAATTTTCATATATTAGTGTCACTTTGGTAGTGTACCAGCCAGGTTTTGAAATACACCTTAATTTTTTAGCCAAAATTTCAGCGGCTTTGTTTCACTTTTGATTCAGTCACAAAAATTTCAATATACAAAAAAAATTTTATCTCCTTTTAATATGCTGTGGATCCTTTCATGGCTTCTCTGTAAGTAGTTGAATTAATTGATAATAATCCAAAGGTACCACGAGATTCATCAGTGCTCTCAAAATTACCAAAGACTTAATTACATTTAATGTAGTTTACCTTTACGATGTCTTATTGTATTTCATTTCAAGTTGAAAATTGGTAATGCACATGAGTTGTCTTTTAACTAAGTATTCCTTTTATGGGAACACCTGGGAGAATCTTACACAAAGATTCACATTGTACTTTATTTTCAATCCTTATAGTTATTTCATTAGTGTATTTCTTTGTTCAACCTCCTAAGGGTACTTTTTACCATGGCAATTTGATGACATATTTATCAAAACTGTAATACAGTGTTTTAAAAAAAAAAAAAAAAAAAAACTAAAGAGCAAAAGAAGAGGACATTTCAAGTTTCTGGACTTTAACACAGTACAAATCACATAAGGTCAAAATTATTAGGATTTTGTTTCTTTTAAAGCTCTTGGTCAGGAAACACAACTTATTCCAGGAGGCCTTGTAAGCGAGGAGGACTGGGGCAGCAGCTTGATGCTGAATAGTATTTACAAACAGGTGGCCTAAAGGTAAGGGAGGCAATGTGCAATTCCTCACCTGTTAGAAGATAACCACTTGGATGGCACATGAATGACCAAGGTTTTTCTTTCTTTTTGTCAATATTAATCCTGAAATTATTTAATCAAGATTGTAAATCAGTTTTATGCCCCAGTTATAAAAGTGATGATGAGATTGGCTATGGTATTGATTTTCTTTGACAGAAAAATTCTCATTCTTTCTCACTCTCACTTGGTCTCTCTCTTGCTCGCTCCCTCTCCATTTCATAGAGTGACATCATATTCCCGTTCCAGGTGGGCAAGCGGCACTCCATCCTGCTTGGCAGGTGCAGTGGTCATTTGGCTTCACCAAGAATGGGAGCTCTCAGCAGTCCCCGTCTAGGAGTGTGTGAGGGAGCCCTAAAATAATAGATGGTGCACTTTCCTATATGTATTTATGTTTAGATAATTTATTTAAATAATGTTGCTGGCACATGCTTTATAGCTTCTTGCACTTTGCAACACAGATTTCAGCGTATCTTGTCGACTATGCAATTCATTTGGAAAATGTAATTTCCATCCCTGCATACTAATCGATTTCTTCACAAACACCTGCTATCAGTTATGATAATAAAAATGCCACTCTGAATTGGAAAGGGGCCAAATAGAGCTTCCTAAGGAAATGACTTAAGTGTCTTTGAATGCTACTAAATGTAGTAATGTTCTTGTGTGGTGCCAACACTTTTGTCATCATTTGCATTTTCTGTGATTTTCATCCCAGTACAACGTCCCTCTTTCAGATGATGCCTCCTAACCATTTCCCTGTGGGATGATGCATGACACTGTCAGGAGTTGGCATCTTGGGGTGTGGGCAAGACTTGGTCTGCTGAAAAGCACTGGCTCAAGCCCTGGGTATCCCCTGGGTCACTTCCAATTTTATAAGTTCCTGAAAATGTAAAATGGTCTGCTGCTTAGTGCATACACATATAAAATAAAAATTGCCAAATGAAATTTCCTTTATTTATTCTGCCTCTAGTTCATTCCATACACCACTGCCAAACTGATCTTCCTCAATCACCAGTTTTGTCATGTCCTTCCACTTCCCCAAGCACCTGCTGTGGTCCCTGTTTGGGCGCCCTGCTGAGCCTCCCCTTCCCCATTCTCTCTCAGCTCCCAGCATAGCTCACCTTCCCTTGCTTTTTGGAAGCCTTGAGGTGAGCTTTCTCTCCTTCCTGATCTGAATATTTCACCTACAATTCTCATCTCTTTTCCTTCTGATCGTTCTTCTAGCTGAAGCATAATTCCTCGGTTCTTGGGGTTTTCATCTTTCAAAGCACTATTTTTCTCTTCCAGTCTGTATCTTGCCAGGCATAAACTCTTCCAGAATGTGTTCTTTTGTTATGTATGTTAGCCCTAAGTTGCTCATTAATTTGTTCAGACATTTACAGAGTATCTACTATATGCCAGGCATTATGTTCTATCTTCCTCTGAGTCCGTTAGTTTCTTTTTAAATGTATGAGTTTCTATAGATTTTTAAAATATTTTATAATGAGAACATAAAACAAATTTTTAGCAATACATAAAGCAGAAATTTCATACAAAGAAGAACCATAATAACACACTTTATTTTCAAAGAAATAAGATAAACTATCAGTATAAATAAAACATATTAGCACATACATTGTAACATTTTAAATAACAGAATCTGTAATTTGAAGAAATGCTTGTTCTTAAGTTCCTGGAGAGCAAGGACGTGATGCATTTTCTCATTTCGTGATCCATGGTGCCCAGGCAGACCTGGCCCAGGGAGTAAACAGTAAATGCTTGCAGAGTAATTGATCCCTTGTGGCTTGGAGCAGGGAATGGTCTGGCTAATTTCATGTTCTGTTTGATTAGTATTTCAGACCGTACTATACATAGATTATCATTTTGCAAAGTGGAAAACTATAAAACATTTAACTTAAAGATATTACCATAATTTGATGTTTGATACTTGTGGAGCAATTTCCCTGCACTCTGAGCCTTCGGCACTTCTCTCAGTGTATAGGTGAAGCATCAGAAAACATGACCTCCATCTGACCCTGGGCTGTGGCAGGCAGGGCGGGCACTGAAATGAGCATGTGGCAAGAGCCTGATGCATATGCAGGAGTTTTTCTTTTCACTTCTTTCTTTCTTTCTTTCTTTCAAAAATCGAGCATTACTTTTTTGATAGGGAAAGTAAGAATGATGGGACACTGATAGGTGAGGGCAGAGGAGAATGAGAGGTCAGTTCTGAACAGTTGGTAAAAATGCAGGGACTGGCATGGCATAGTGGTAGAGGCCCTGAGTTTGCAGGTTGCTTCTGCTTCTTTGTGTGGCTGAATAAGTTATCTACGTTCTTGAGCCTGCCAAATAGCTCAGCAGATTAAAGCACCTGTGAGCAGGTGCAGAACTGGGGGCTTCAGCCCTCTGCCTGCCATGCCAACCCCGCCTCCAGGGTGCTCTGAGATGGCAATTGAGAGGGCGCAAGATGGTGCAAGCCTGGAATCCCAGCTCTTAGGAGACTATAAACAGGCAGATCACTACAAGTCTAGTCTAGTAGTGAGACCCTGCATACCCTGAAGACCCTTCCCTAAAATACAAAAAAAAAAAAAAAAGTTATCTACATTCTCTGTGTCTGTTTTCTCTCATTTTTAAAAATGAGTATTAGAACACCAGTTTCCTCAGCTTAATAAGAAGATTAAATGTATTAGTTTAGAAAATGCTCTTGGTCCAAGTGTTTAGGGCTTTTTGAGTATCCACTTTACAGCAGTGGTAGTACTAGAGATATGTGGAAGCTATGCAAAGGGATTCCCTCTCCAGTCTTTGCTTTATACCATGCAGTCTTCTGTTTTATTTATTTCCTTCAGTCTCATAAGACCCTGTATGAGCTGTCCTGGTATCCCAGAGAGATAGAGATGCAAATGAAGACTGATCTACCTAGAGAGCATTTCATGTTTCAGGGAGGAGGAATAGAGTAACCACTGAGCCTTGTTGGGAAAAAAGAGGTTTAATCTGTTGGTGAAACAGATGGAATTAGGTTGCCATTCTGATAAGAGTTAGAGAAAACAATTTGTGCAATTTGTCCCAGCAATAGAGCAGGAAGGAATGGTGTGCATATAAATTCCTGTCTCCCCTGGGAGGCTGCTGCTTGCCTTGACTTGTGGAACAGCTGATTATTTGAAAGCGAGTGTGACACTCCACAGAGCAAAACAATCCTGTGGAATAAGAGGGGACGTAATGTCGTAAATCTGATTGTTGTCTGCAGTTCTGAATATCTTTATTCCCTAGCAACAAAGATCACTTTCAGGGAAGGGATCTAGAGTTGGGGGAAAGGTTGGGAGATAAGAATCTGCAAGAAGTTAAAAGAAGTTAATCGTAGCTCAGCAACGAGTGTTCATACATAAAAGAACAAACAGTAGAAGAGGGCTGGGGGCATGCCTCAGTGGTAGTGTACTCATGTGGCAAGGTTCCATCCCCAGCACTACAAAAACAAAAAGTTGCAAATGAAGCAATGCACTGCCAAATAAAGAATCCAGGTAGGGCATTGGGGTTTTACTTCAGAGTAATGTTGTAAGTGGAGGTAAGAGATGCCCTTTCCCACCAGATGACTTCCTCCCTCTAACCAAGGTCACTCACTTGGATTTGCTATATTTGTCTTTAGCCCTGGCTGCTCAGGCCTATGCTCTTAAAGAGGAGAATGACAGTCTCCGTTGGCAACTGGATGCCTACAGGAATGAGGTGGAGTTGTTAAAACAGGAAAAAGAACAGCTTTTCAGAACAGAAGAAAACCTCACTAAGGATCAGCAGCTCCAGTTCCTGCAGCAAACCATGCAGGGCATGCAGCAGGTACTACCCGTGCATGGAGACTGTGTGGTGTTTGTGTGGGGGGGGCACTGTATTTACTTCTGAGCACAAGAAAATGATCTGTGCATTCCCTGGAAGTGAAGTGGC
>PVJA010018229.1:0-40278 GCA_004027025.1 Myocastor coypus | reverse complement strand
CAAAGATAGTCAATTCATGGTAACCAGGAGTCAGCAGGGACCAGTGCTGGAGAAGACAGGGACAGAGACCACACATATGCCCCCCTAGGAGCCACCCAGAGACACTGAAGAGTGCTTTACTAATTCCCCTGGAGGCTCCCAAGCCAATCAAGTTGACAGTAGAGCTTAACTGTGACATTTTGCCTTGAACCTTTAACCCAAGCTGAAAAGCCCCTGTTCATCATCTTTGGAACTAAGCCAAACACTAAAGGTCCTGAAGCAAGAAAGACAGTGTACCATGTACAAGTATGTGGAACAATATTATGATTGGTAGGGAGAAAAAATAATAGCTTAATAACCCCAGAACACAGAGTAGGATGGAAAGCATGAAGGCAAATTGTGAGCAGAAATCAGAGCATGGGAGACCATGTGTGTCATGCTAAGGATTTAGGCAGGATGCTAATCCTAGAATTCCTAAGCATGATTCAAGGACGTTGGCAGAAAATTGCCTAGGGTGAATAGCTGAATTAAAATCTCTAAGGAGAAACCAAAGAAGACATTTTGAGTTCACCACAGTTATGGCAATGCATATTAAATGTAAATTTCTGAGGTCAGCTAGTGGCAGAAGCATAGATGCCGAGAAGGTAACAGCCACATTGTGGTTACAAGATTCTAAAGGCTGGAGGTAACAGTCAGATTTTCATTTCAGAGACAGCATCTGCCAACTGCAGCATGTCACTGCTGTGGTACCCTGTGGCAGAAGGCTGCATCATGACCTGAAGCAGAGCTCAAGGAAATAACAGACTCAACAGTTTTGTGGAGAGACTGCATCATGGAGAAGCATGAAGAGGAAATCAAACGTGCCTGGACTTCCTGGTTTGAGAGATTGGCTCAGTGGCAGGAAAAATACAGAGAAAGATTCGTGGAGCAAAATAGAGTTCAGATTTGGCTTTTCAGATGCTTAGGGTAAGGCTAGGTGCAAAGGCAAGCCTGGACTTTGGTTGGAGGTGTGAGCGTCCATGAGCCTTTGGATGCCTGTACTAGAAGGTCTTTTCTCCTGGAGCAGATCCCCCTGAAAAGGACACCCGAGTGTCCCCTCTGAGTGAGCAGGCCAGAGGCATTCCAGGAGCCCACAAGGGAGGTGTTGTGCATCTCAGCAGCCGCCTACACCCACTGCATTAGTTGGGATCTCATCCACCTTCCACTTCACCCAGGCTCCCTGAGACAGCTCTGCTCTGTTCTTCCACAGGCTCCAGAGGCTTTCCAGGCCTCAGCTTTAACCCTGTCACCATTCCCTCTGGATGACACCATTCTATCTCAGGAATACGTCCTCACTTCTACCAAGTGAGCTTCCACCCCGGCACGACATGCTCATTGCCATGTATTATGATGCAAGTTCTGCATGGCCCCTAGACTTCTGTAGGGGCATCGGCTTGCATTTTTGTGTAGATCTTCATTGCTACTTTAGAAGAGCATTTGTGAAGTAAGTGAGAGAGACAGAAAAAAAGTCTTTGCCAAGGGTCAGCCAGATAGCTCAGTGGATTAACGTGCCTGCTTAGGCAGATGCAGGAGTTGGAGACTTGATCCTTAGCATCCTGTGCTGGCACCACCCCCAGGACCCGCTGAGGTGGTGACTGAGACTGGTCCTGGGAGCATGCACCTGGAATCCCAGGGTTTGGGAGGCTGAAAACAGGAGGATCACTACAACTGATCTGTGTAGTGAGATCCTGTGGACCCCGTACTAACTACATTAAAAAAAAAAGTTATTTGCCATCTTAAATCTCATAGTTATTCTTAAAATAATGTTTGCTCTTTCCCAAACAAATTCTTAAACACAAGAAAATGTGTGTATATTGATGTTTATATCTTCATTCTTTTTTAATAAAAAAAAAAGAGAGAGAGAGAGAACCAACCAACCTAACAATCACCAAAAAGAGATTGGGTAAGTAAGTTTTAGAACTTTAGTGCCATGTATACATAACAACAGTTGTACTACACAACTGGCAAAAAAAATGAGATGAATCTAAAAATTCTAGGTAAGAAAACTTTTGTGAAAAATGTTCCTTCTTATAATTTACTACATAAAAAAAAAATTATTAACTATTTAATATCCCCCTAATAAAACCTTTGTTACAGGGAAAAAGGAAGCAACTTGTGCGCAGAAATACTATCTTAACAAGTAGGAAAACAGAGGCATTTTGAACTCTGGTGACAGCTAAAGAAGGCCAGAATCCCTGCTCCAAAACCTCAAAAAGCATGTTATATTGAAAAAAATAGTATTTTAAGAATTTATATATGATGTAAGAATTAAGAAAAAGTCTAGTTAATACTGGAAATTTGTATATGTTACCTGATAGGAGAGCAAAACATACTAAAATACTAAGTAAAATAAATTGATATCATCCAGAATTTAAAAACAAGTCAAGTTCAGTTCAAGTTTAAAAACAAGAGTTCAAACCGGGCGTGGTGGCGCATGCCTGTAATCCCAGCACTCGGGAGGCTGAAGCAGGAGGATCAGTGAGAGTTCGAGACCAGCCTGGGCTACAAAAGTGAGCTCAAGGCCAGCCTCAACTGCACAGTGAGACCCTATCTCAAAAAGATTAAAAAAAAAAAAAAGAGTTCAGAAACATACCTATACATACTTGGGAGTTTTAAACATAAAATTTATATAAGTTGCTATTTTATTTTTTCTTGTTTCAGAATCTTTGTTTATTCACTCATTTTTATGGCCGGCTCAGCCCGCCCCGAGGGCAGGGCTGGCGCAGCATGTGGTGCCGGAGATCGAACCGCGGTCCCTGAAGCCGCCCAAGCTTTCCTAAGCAGGCACTTTAGACTGCTGAGCCATCCCACCAGGCCCCATAAGTTGCTATTTTAAACTAAGAATGGAAATAAACTATTCAACAATTGACTTGAGCATAATTCAACAGTCAAGTGGAAGGAAAAATTAAATTTAAGTACTAATCTTTCAGGTAGGGCTGCAATATGTAAACATTGTTCATAAACCACAGATGGATCAGAGAACTAAATTTATATATGCGTTTACTAGAAAAAAATAACATGTGATATTTTTATACTTTTAGAATGTAAAGGGCCTCCCCAACTAAGCCAGAAAATAGAAATGTCCTCAAGTGAACACTCAATTTTCAGCTTATAAAAATTAGAAATATTTTTATAACCAAAGACTCTAAAAACAAAGTTTGAGATATGTAACTGACAGAGAAAAAAACACCTATAGCAATTCTACAGTCATAATATCTCCAGTCTCTAAAAATAACTTACCCATTGATTAAGGAAAGGCAAGTAACCTAACAGGAGAAAAAAAAAAAAAAAGAGCATGAACAGGCAATATCTAGAGAAACTCAAAATAATAAATTTATGCAAAGAAACCAATTCATTGATTATGAGGATACTACAAGCTTTAAATTATAATATCAGGGGCATCTATTGGAGTAAAAATATGCAATGTCAGAGATACATCTTAAATTTTTAAATGCATAATACAGCATTATTAATTATAGGCACAAGGTTCTGTAGTAACACTCTAAAACTTACATGCTGGTGTTTGCTTTGTAATTGTTTCAAAAAACTAAGCAATAATAAAAATGGAATTTGTCTCGATGATCACCAAAAGAGAAGTGGTTAAATAAATCATGGCACATTCATATCACAGTTACAGGAAAGAATAAGGTGACTCTAAACAGATCAGTAGGGAACATTAGGCACAATAATAAATTTTTAAAAACTGAAAATCACAGAACAATTTGTATATTAAATCTCATATTTTTAAAACATCCATTTTGTGACAACTAATTGTGTATGTCACAGAATGCTCAGGTATCTGTGTAACCATCATTTCTGGGTATGTCTGTGAGAGCGTTTCCAGAAGAAATTTGCTTTCAACCTGTGGAGTAAATAAAATTGCTCTCTCCAATGTGGCTGCCTCATCCAACCTATTTAGGGCCTAAAAAGAACAAAAAGGTGGAAGAAGGAAGAATTTTCTCTCCTTCCCCTCTCGTACTCTCTTCTCCTCTCCTGTCTCCTAGGATAGATCTGGAACAACCAACTCCTCCTGCTCTAGATGTTCCTAGTCCTCATTCCATTAGACCAAACAGAAATCCTCACCATTTGTTCTCCCGCGTCCAAAGCTGCATGACTACCTCCCGGGATGCAGCTTACAGTGGAAGATTACAAGACCTATCCGGCCTCCTAAAATACGCTTCGAGCACCGCATGTGTGAGTGCATATGAACTTATAGGAAAGAGACATCCGGGTGTGTGACTCCAGGTATAGCAAGGACATCTAGGAAAGAATACGGGAGGGGAGGGTGGAGACAGAAGACTGAGCGTTGTGCTTTGTGTTCTGCACATTGTCCAAATCATGTACATATTACTATTATCATTATCTAAAGTTATAAAAACATATAAAAGAAGCCCTGGAAATGTAAGATACTTTCCCCAAAGTTATAGCATCACTTAACTTCACATTCACCCTTAGAACTGAAAGCCAGTGTCTCTGCTTGGGATATAATCTGAAATATTCAAATATATAGAATAAGCCACATCTCAGGGGCAGCATTATAAATGGAATTTATTGAACTATTTTAAGATTATCTAATTGTCAGTTTTAAATATTTGACCTCTGGGTTTCACCCAATATCCTTACACTCTCTTATACCCTAATTTCATGTTTTTCTTTAAAGAGAATTCCTAGAAGCACTTGGGAAAACAGGCTAGCTCATTTGTTAAACATAGAATAGTCTGAAGCAAAGGCCCCAAAGCATAATCTTCTCCACATATTTTAGAGGAGAACATCGTCTGCAATTGATATTCCTCTCCATAGTTACGGCATTCTATTTCATATTCTGTATCACTAACTCTACAAGGTGAAAGGCAAGGCCTCCAGTTCTAAACTGTCTATGCCTAACTCTTTAGAGTCTATAATACCTGCTGCTGTATAATGTGCTATGGATGCAAATTTTAATATTTAAAACGCAAACAGAATTTAAAGTTAACAGAAACATACAACAAAAACCTCTACACAACCAGGTCCTTCTAATGGGCAACAGTCCAGCAGTTCAGAAGATTTTTTTTTTAAACTGGTCGCTCTAATTAAGAGGGGAAAATTTGTCTAGGTGAAAGGACTCATGCTCTGAGAAACCTAGATCTATAAATCCTTACCATCTCTGCTTTGGAAGGTGATACACACACCAGGTGTCTAGGACTGGCACGTTTAAAGAGTTATGTTTATTAAATCTACATGCAAAGAATGCAAGCATTATACACTGTAAATATGTCCCAGTAGGAAACCTGCACTATCTTAACATCAGACAAGCACCAAATTAACAGTGACATGATATAGATAGAGATAGAGATAGTGACATGATATAGATAGAGATAGAGATAGATAGAGATAGAGAGAGAGAAAGAGAGAGAGAGAGAGAGAGAGAGAGATATGACAGCTCAGCTGGCCCTGGAGGTGAGGCTGGCGCAGCATGTGGTGCCAGGAATCAAACCATGGTCCCTGTAGTTGCCTAAACTTGCCTAAGCAGGCAATTTAGACCTCTGAGCCATCTCACTAGCCCTGACATGATATTTTTATCAAGCAGTAAAAGAATCTAAAGATCCTCATCTCTATTTTGTCTAATTCTCATTCAGGGTGGCTTGGAGAACAACATAGTTATTGAAATAAATAAAATGATTTAGATAATGGGATTGTGCTTTCATTTGCGTTCTCTAACACACACCCTTAGGTCCTACAAGACAGTAAACCATTGCTTCCAAGACAGCGAGAGCACTCTTTAATTTGGAAAAAGGTAATGCAGTGGTCGTAAAGTCTACACAAGTGGCAGTCACAACTCTGTTACCCTTGCAGTAATTTTGGCCTGCTGCTTTTGCCTCTATTTACAACTTCCAATTTGACTTTTTGGTAGCAGTGTCATGTAAGACTACAGTTGTTCAAATATCCTTCAGGGGAGAAATTTTTCACTATGATTAACGTTGACGCCATTCCAAGACACAGAGTCCAATACCTCCCTCTTCCATGTAGCTAAAACCACAAAACCATGCAAATACTGAACTTTTACATTATTTAAGAATAATTTTACAAAACATTTTAAAATCAAACATATTAACAATGAAGGGTAAACTTTTAATGATTTCTCTTCTGTCATACTCTTTAAATGACCTTGGATACTGTCACAGGATCGAGTCCATCAATCTTTCCAGAGCAGAACGTACTGTTACTGAATGGCATAGAGAGGACTTTTGCTTCCATTGCAATTTGAAGCATGATGTTCTGGAAATTGAGGCTGCATAGCAGAGCAAATAGTCACACATTTTAAGCTGTTGCAGGTTATTTGTTTCAGAAAGGTCATGGCTTTAAATGCAAGCAAAAGCGAGATGCCTATGTAAGTGGCCAAGCGGACAGACAGGGGACACAGCAAGCGAAGCATAGACTGTCTGTCTCCCTTACCCTAATTATTCCAAAAAGAGAAATAAAAAATGGAAGTACACACTGCTGCACTGCTCGATCAAGGGTTATTTCATCTCCGACTTGGTGCAGGTTGAGCACTGGAGGCCTATATTTTGTCAGGTGTTCAGGCAACGAACCTGTCCTGAAGCTTACAAAGTCGAGGGGTATGAAGACGTTGTTTAACCCACATTCTTGACACAGATAGGAAAATATAGCATAACTGAGGTTATTCAGCCAGCCTTGGAGAGAGCTGGTCCCCCATTTCTCCTTCACCCCATCTTTCCAGGCTATTGCTCTGATACAGCATCAAAGCCAGTAAAAGCACATTTGAAAATGAAAGGTCTATCACATTCCACGCTTCTTTTGAAACATCAAAAAAGGCACATAAAGAAGCGGTAGGACTAGAAAAAGCTGACAAGGAGCAGGACAGTGCCTGTTAGACCAGCAGGAATAGCTGGAGGTGAGCCACCGTGCAGTCTGTGAAAAGGCAACAGGAGAACCAGAAATTTGCTGCTGACAAGATGAAACAGTCCACAGCTGTGTCATGCTAATAAAAAGTTAATTTCAACTTTCAGACACTCTTCATGGTTCTTTACAGTTCAACAGCACCATGCACAGTCATGTGCCACCTCACCTGCTCAAGCTGGGTCTATTTACAAGATTTTAAGATCTAAATAGAATTTGAGGAAACTGTTTTGTTCCTGGAAGATGTCCATGGGGATAAGAACATTTGTGATCAGGTCGGACAGCCACCCCTGTCTCCTTGCAAGCTTGAGCTTCAGACTTTGAATAAGTCCTGAGGCACTAGAACGAGTGGATCAGGAGCTTTTCCTCAGCCACAGTTCATGCCACCACTGTCAGAAAATGGGGATAAGTGGAGTTTCCACTGAAATTTTTTGAAAGCACAATAAAATCATAAATGCCTTGATAAGTCTCTGGTCACCCTCATGACCTACTTCTTTGAGGCAGAAATAGACAACCTACAAAACTTTTTTAAAAGTCAAGTCACTAAGTTTCTACAATGTTATTTTCTGAGATCATAAATCCGAGCTGCTATGTAGACCTAGAAGCAGCCTCTAGGAATCTTGTATTTGGTAATGTTTAAGAAATATAAGATGCAAACAAAAATTCAGTAATTCTTCATATGCCAATCTTCTTGGTGTTATTGGACCCTGGCCTTAAAAATAAGTTGTAGTGACTAAAATGCCTTAACGTAGAATATACATTATATTTCCTAAAGACTGTGTGATTAGAAAAACTATCATTTTGAAATTTAAAATCTCTGATTTGAATCTCACTTTCATCAATGATTGACTCATTCTAAGCAATTTCCTTGAACACCATCCCTCCTGACTTGTAAATTGAGATATAATAAAACCCTCCTTGTCTTGCTCAGCTTAAGAGGCTGTTACAAACATTAAATAAGTAAATGTTTGGCAAATTTTATAGAAAGACTGTTGTTATTAGACCCAGCAACATCTAGCTGTGCCTCATAATGAATCCATTCAACATACTTCTTGAATTAATGAAAAATTAATCACTCACACTACAAAGCACAGAAAAATTACCAAATGAGCTTATTTCAACAAATATATTTTAATTAAAAATGCTTTATGATCCATGCTTGCAATATCTTTCATATAGCATTATATCCATGAAAATATTAATAACACCATGATCTCTTATTTGCTAGAATTACTCTCTCTTCAGCTATCAGGTCTTCTGCCCGCTGCACTTAGTGTCTCGCTTGGACAGTGGTGCTTCTAGAGCACCACTTAGCGCTAACTAATGCAAGCCCTTGTTGCATGAGCGCTTCTGCTTTTTGGAAGGTCCATTCTGTAGCTTTTCTATTAAGATGGCTAATCTTGACTGTTAAGCTGATAGGACAGAAAAACACCTTGGACATTAGTAAAGCACTTCTCCAGTTGTGCCCGTAAGGGTGTTTGTAGAGATGGTTGGCAACTGGGACAGCAAACAGATGGGGAAAACCCACCTTGAATGTGAAGGGCAGCATCCAAAATCCTGGGGGCAGGGGCTGGGGAGATAGCTCTGTGGCACAAGTGCCTGCCTGGCAAGTGCAAGGTCATGAGTTTGAACCCCGGTCCTGAAAAAAAAAAAAAAAAAAAAAAAAAAAAATCCTAGGAGCCAATGAAACAAAAGTAGAAAGAAGTTCATGATCAGGAGGCTCTCTGGCTCTGCTCTTTCTCTTGTGCTCCTCAGGTGCCATCAGATGAGCAAATTCCTATTTGGTGCTTACATTAGTTAGCTCTCTTCTATGAAGGAAACCTTCTCACCCTCCTGGTCTAGGTAACTACCAAGGACACAGTTCCTTCCTTCAGACCCCCTGTGTACAGGAACTTGATCCAGTGTTAGAAAGCCAAGGCTCAAAGAATCAAAAAGGCTCCCAGTTCATGAGCTGTGACTGGCGGTACATGCTGGTCCTTCCAAGGTCCTTTCACCTCTGATCTCTTAAATTGTGAGTGGGAGGACTGCAAAACAGATCAACTTGCCCAAGGGTTCTTCTCATCCTGTAAAGTCACTTGAATTGGTCTGTTCCAAATTTTTCAGAAAAGCTCCAATTAGAGAATTTATTCTTTATTTTGATGTGGTAATGAGGAAGATTTAAGTACAAAATGGACAGAAGAAGTGAGCTGGGGAAAATGTCTGTGCAATTACTTTGTCTCCAAATTAATTTGGCAATGTATTAAGAGGACAGCACAGAATTTTGATCACAAATTCAAGCAGTACAAAAAAGTATTCAAAGAAAAGCAAGCCTCCTTCCCAACTCTGTCTCTAAACATCACTTCCTACAGATAACCACAGTCAACAATTTCTTATATGACCTTCAGGAAATTGTCCAGGAAAATATTTTTCCAGAGACAGTATTAATTACCTTCCTTTAGTTTGACATAAGAATATAATGGTAAGAATATAACACATCCAAAACAGTATATATAGGTGCATTCATTTTTTTCGACTTTATTATAAGACAGGATTGCATCAATATTTGTCAGTGGCCTGTTAGTGGACATATAAATTGTTTCTCATTGTTATTCTTTTAACTATTTTATTTTACTTCTTTAAAGAATATAAAATGGAAAAAAATTAGAAATGATACAAAATTTCATTAAACAACGTTATAGGAATGTGACACTTTTAACTATTTTAAATAACGCAAAAATAAACTACTTTTGTTTGGACTTCTCTGTTCATATGTACCAATGAAACCAGAAAACAAATTGCTAGAAGTAGAACTTGCAAATTTTGCACAGTTTTGATACTGCTGTCCAGTTATGTGTCAAAGAAGTTGGACCAACTTTTACCACACCTGCACTATATATGAATCCTCATGTGCTTACTCGCTTGGTCAATCTCCCAATGTTATAGCTAACTTGAGCTCCATACATGAAAAATTTTATTTTGTGGTGTGAATTTACATTTCTTGAATTATGAATGCGATTGGGGAGTTTTATATACTGAACAGGATAGTACTTTCTAAATTCCTTTCACAGTCTTTCCTTGTTTTCTTTATCTCTCTCTGCCCCTCTCCCCGTCTCTCTCCATCTGAAAGAAGAACCCAAACATTGGAGACCGAGCCCAAGGCTTTGCACTGAGCTACATCCCCACCCCTTTTTAATTATTTTTTTTTTAATTTCAAGTAGAGTCATACAAAGTCACTAACACGGCCACATTGGATCCATACCTGCAGTCTTCCTACCTCAGGCTCCCAGAGTGCTGGGAGTACAGGCAATTCCACTTTGTCCAACTATTTCTCTGCTTCCTTGCCAGATCATTTAGATTTCTTGTCTGTCTATAACACCATTTTATTTAAATTTTGAGGATACAGTAATATACAATGCAAAGTAAAACTTAGTGTAACTCTTCTGAAGTGCAACAGAATATACACACACTGATTTTTTTTTTTTTTTCAGTTTTGCTTTTTTACTTTCAATCAATTTTCCCTGGAAAGTTTTAGTTATTGGCAACAAAATACATTTCTGCAACTCTTGTTCGTTCATATTTGGATTGTTTCTTACCTGAGAAAACTTTGCCTGACTCCATATTTTCTTAAAATTATTTTATGTGGTTTCTTTATATAAAACTTGCCCAATTTTCTGTTTTATCTTAAAGCTTTGATACATCCTGAATGAACTTTAGTGCAAGGAACGAGATAGATCTAATTTTTTCCTAAATGGCAGAAAATGTTGTCTCAGTGCCATCTATTAAATAATCTATCTTTCTGCACTAATTTAAAAACATCACTTTTATCATGCATTAGATTCCCTGAAGTGTTTGGCCCTGCTTAAGACTCCATTCTGTTCCATTGATCTGTCTGCCTATGCAGATATTTTAGAAGCAAATACATTTATGGCACTATAATTTAGCATATGTAGGCCTATTTCCAGGCCTTAGTTATTTGCATTCTACGGAATGTTTATTTGTCATTGGTACCTCAGGCCCAACTTCCTCAAGGGCAAAGATTATGGATTCTCCTCCCTGTGTAATTCCCTAAAACCCTAGTCTCTGCCAAGCATGACATTTCCGAATCGGAAATCAAGCCATGTCTTCAGGCGGAACCCATAATGGTCTGAGTGGTTCAAGTGAAGCTCTGCTCAAAATACTCAGCCCCAAATGACAACAAAACAAAAATGCTGCGTGCCATCCATTCCTCTGTCAAGGGTAGTTCCTCATTAGAACATAACTGTTTTGTACTCTGCCAACAACATAGTAACCATATTTTTTCCTTGGTTTAAATTTTAATAGAAAGGCAAACTAATATTCAGAGGCATGCACTCTGGTGACAACAGGACACATATTTCTTCACACTCAGGATCACCTCAGAGTCTACAAAATCGGCCATATTATTATCACTTAACAGAGGAGGAAGTAGACTAAGAACAGGAAGTTAATCCACAGAGACAGTGAGAGGCAAAGCCTGCTTTCAAATCCAGATATCCCACTGGTTGCAAATATCCTGTTTTGCTTGCTCTTCCGTGCTGCCTCCCAGAGACAGGCTTCCTCAAGCAAGGACAGGAAATAACTTCCACTTCTTGTTCCGTCTCTGCAGTGGCCGCCTTGAGCCCTGAATGAAGACTAATTTCTCACTGCGACCACGCTCAGCAGGAAAGACGATCATGATGAATGATCAGCGTCTGCCTCAGGAATCACAGGCAACAGTGGCACCATGGGGTCCTCTCCTCTGTCCCCGCAAAGCCGAGGGCCCCAGAAACATTGTACCAACTTCACAGCTGCATTCAGGAGCCACCCTGAAAATCAGTCCATCACTAAAATGCCATCCTTTAAATAAAACCTAAGAAGCCAGTGTTAAAAATAAATTTTGCAAAGTGTAAGTAAAAGAGAGCAATGCGTATGACATTAAAAGTATACTGGGCCTGCCAGCCTGACGGACTATGTCTTCAGTGCCATTGTGGGAAAGCCTGGCTGCGTCCACTACGAGGGAGACTGCTGCTTGAGGCCAGTTTTCCAGGTGGATGAAGGAGACAAGAAACGCCAGGCTGAGCGGTTAATGGCATAGCATCCAGTTCCCCTTCTGTGCTGCTCTTTGCTAGAGTTAGGCATACAGTTAGGTAACTGAGCCCAAGCTCTAAGCACATTCACCAAATCTGAAAACCAGGCCTCTGGACTGGGATGTTTTCCAGTAGCTCCAGGACCAGTATCTGGCCTCTCTGGAAGAAGTAGTCATTGGGCGTGGCCACCTGGCTTCTCTTCTTTCCTTTCCCTCAAAGATCTGAAAATTTAGTTAACTATCTGTCCTCTACCCCAACCTCACCTAACTCAGGAAAAGCTAGCCTTAGCCCAGCCTCTGACAGACCACAGGTGACGCCATGGCCCTTGTCATCAACTACATCAGCGGCATACATGCGTCCCAAGAGATGGGCAGAGAAAAAGCTCTTCCTTGTTCCTCTGGCAGAGATGCAGCGCACAAGTATTTCTTTCCCTTAAACTGCTGCAAGGAGAGCCAGAGAATGGCTGTAACACCTCCCTACCAGCCATCACTGAAAGGAAGGCAGACCACAAAAAGGAAATTGCACGGTGGTGAGCACCAGTGCTCTGAGTCACAGTCACTGCACAGCAAGTGCTTCCTTGCTGAGCACATCTCCTGCAGAGTCCCTGAGAAGGGCATTTTCCAGGGTACAGACCACATCTCCTGAAGCTACTCACCTCAATGCAACGATATTGCAGGCTCAAGAACATGGATGAGGTTGGGGAGAAAGCTCGGTGGTCTATCTGCCTGTGGTCTAAGCATCTGCCTGGCAGGCACAAGGACCCAGGTTCAATTCCCAGTACCACATGTTGTACCAGCCTTGCACTAAGTCAGCAACAAAACCCAGGTATGGTGATGCACACCTATAATCCCAGCACTGAGGAGGCTGAGACAGGAGGAGCACCATGAGTCCAAGCTGTGGAGCAACACCCTGTACCAAATTTAAAAAACAAACAAAAAGATGGATGAGCTGCAATAATGGCCCTGCCACTTGTACCTTTGTAAACTCAGGCAGATTACACAAACTATCCACGCTTCTATTTCTTCTTCTCTAAACTAAAGACAGTTGTCACATCCCAGAATTGTGTAAGAACCAATGAGGGAAACCATGCAAAATATGTGGAGCTCAGTCCAGTCTAAAGTTGCTGTCATTATTGCATTAACTTTGGCCAGTGTCTACGTCGTGATAGTCCCTCTCCCAAAGAGCAGGGCCTCAATCCCACACTACCTGAATCCACCCCGGGCCCGCCTGACCACTCTACCCTGTCATTCCACAAGCAGATGCTCCTTTTCATGTACTTCTCTCTACTTGACTGTATTTTGCCATCCAGCAGTCACATAAACAACATAGTGAATAAATGCTAGGAACCCAAGTTTAGTGCTGGCTGGATTCTTAGACCTTTTGATCAGTTTTTCTCTCCACTGCACTACTTTTTCAGGGCCTGCTCCTGTAGGTTAACACACAGAAAAATTTCTTTCTCCGGACAATCATCTTGCTGTAAGGCCCTCCCTTTACGATGGCCCCAGCTGCTTAATTCATCTCGCCTCACTGTTTTCTTCTTCTTTGCTGTGAGCTGCTAGGCTGAATTTCCAAAAAGAGACAGATAGGGAAATTTTCAAATGCATCTCTTAAATTTCTTTTGTCCTAGAAAATGAAGTCACACAGTCCTCATACCGTTAAACGTGGCACTTGGGTTGATGGGATGCTTTTAAAACCACATACCTAGGGCCGTTTTCCATAGCCCAGCATCGGCTTGTCTGCCACTTTCACGCAGCCTCCCTGGGAACGGTGCCATGCTTGGCTATCATTTTCTGCTTATAAAAGGGAAGTGAGAGATCAGGATCATTAGATTCTATAAACACTTGAATGCCTGAGAAATGCAAAGCAATGAGCTATTTTGCAGGACTGCTGGAGATGAGGGGAGAGAAGAGAACAGAAATTATATCTTAAAACTCCAGTACATACCATTCTTTCCCAATGTCTAAAGAGGCAGGAATTCAAGGTGAGCGTTTGAATGTTAAAACAAAATGTACAATGCAGTGATCATCTCCAGCAAAGCAACAGCCACACATACGCTGTGCTGAATGGAGAAGAAAAGAGAAAATGAAGAGAAACAGAGATAAAATGAGACACACAGAAGAGAGAGACAGATTGTCCAGGGAGCAGGCAGTTAAGATTCCTTTAGCTTTGCATGTGAAACAATTGTGTTCCATAAAGGGAGTTAAAATGAGAGAAAAAGGAAAAAGTCAAGCTGAACTTTAGAATCTCTGATTTCATGCCATATAATACTTCCCACCTGAGAACAACAATTTCAGGAGGCAATAGAACCAGGCTATAGCACTCTGAGAATCGCTCGTAGGTCCGAAGGAGCAGCTGTGGAGCACCTTGCCTCCCTAGTTTAAAGCTGAGAACATTATTTTATCTTTTCTTCAGCAGTCTACAGTTTTAAAACCACATACCCAATGTGGGGGGCCAATGAGGTTTCTCCACATGGGCTGCGCTGCTCTGTTTTCCTGTGGTACCTGTAACGTCTCCCCATCTGCGCGCTATGGAGAGGCCTACTCCGGTGCGCTCTTGTAATCTGTGGTTCATCCGCAGGATGGAATGTTGCTGAGACTGCGGGGTGGTAAGGAACTTGTTCTAGGGGCGGAGACATGCTTGCGTGGCCGCTCCTGCCCTGTGCTGTTATCAAAGCCAACCAACGGGATACTTTTTGAGTTTACCCAGGAAATTCTTTTTTTTTTTTTTCTTTTTTGCTGGATCAGGGTTCAAACTCATCACGACCTTGCACTTGCCAGGCAGGCACTTGTGCCACGGAGCTACCTCCCCAGGCCCTACCCAGGAAATTCTGAACTGAAGTCATCAGATATCAGACTGAATAACACTGAGAAACCATAGGGAAAACACACAATGGAATTGTTTTTATTTAAAAAAAAAAAAAAAAAAAAAAGACTTCTCTTGTACATATGTGAGTAAGCACCTGAGTCCAGATGATTATTTATGATTATTATGATGATCATTGTTTATTTGGTGGTTGCTGGATCTTACTACGTAGCTCGGACTGGTGTTATTTCTCCTGCTTTCAGTCTCCCCAACGCTGGGCTTACAGGCATACGTCACTACCCTTGGACTCCGGCCAGCTCAGCTCACCCTAGGGGTGGGGCTGACACATCATGTGGTGCAGGGAATCAAACAGCAGTCCCTGTGATTGCCTTAGCTTGCCTAAGTAGGCACTTTAGTCCACGGAGCTATCTCACCAGCCCAGTCCAGATGAATTTTAGAAAGCACACTAAAGGCTGTCAGACAAAGTAAATTGCAAAATTGTATACTACAGCCATCAAGAGGTATCTCACGTGTTATTAAGTTCAACAAATCCCCCAAACCATAACTGAGCCTGAAAGTACAAAGTAGAAAGTGGAGCACAACAAGCAAAGAATAATTTTAAGGGTAAAGGATAACACTTTTTAAAAATAAGTGGAGTTAAGAATGTAGCACAGTGGTTGTAGAGTATTTGCTTAGCATATACAAGGCCCTAGGTTTGATATCTAGTACCACAAAAAGAAAAAAAGTTAGAAAGTAGAAAGAAATAAGCATAAGGGATGTATGAGTACATAGACCTATAGATGACAAGCAGATTATGTAGAACTAACTCAGGAGTCTTAGAAATGCTTGCAGAGTGCTTGACCTAGACTGGCATCTATGCTCTGTGCTGCAGATAGGGCTATGAAACAGACAACGCTCCCAAGAACTAGCTGTCTTCTGAGAGAGACATATCAGACAAACAAATACCTTTAACGCAACTACTCCCCTCAATATCTGCAAATGATTCTGCTCAGCCTCTTCTCTCAGCGCTTATACCAGGCAAGGTAAAGAAAAGTAAATACTTCCTTGAGTCATGGCATGCTTTTGCCGAGTCTGAAAACGGGGATCCTTTGAGAACAGTATGTTTATATTTATTAAAATAAACTTTCTTCTCTATTGTTCCATATTTATATACATTTAAGTCTTTGTTTTCAAAGAGTGAATCTTAATAAAACCAATACAAAATTCTACAAGTGGTATTGAAGTCAATTTGTAAAAAGAGTTATAAATGGAGCATAAAATTGTATACAACATGCACACAAAACACACACTTCATTTACATGTGTTTTTGTTTCTTAAAAAAATTCTTCTCTTCAACACAAAGACCATCTTCAATCTTGTAAATATGTAAAGATTTTCAGCTTTTGACAGATAAAAATAGTTTTTCCTCTCCACTTCATTATGATGATGATGATGATGATGATGATGATGATGATGATGATGATGATGTTAACCCTTTCAGGTTTCCATTTGCAAATAATTTTTCCACATAATGAAATAAAATGCCATATTATGTTCAAGTAACTGGACAAGAAACTATAAAGAAAGATGATACCTTCAAAAATAGACACCTAGTACATAGTTCCACTATGCAACAGTTTGAATTGTTGTCAGGTGACAGAGGAAACTCCACACATAACAATGAGAGACAGTAAAGAAGGACAAAAGTGAGCTTTTGATGTAGTTCAGTGATAGAGCACTTGCTTAGCATGTACAAGGCCCTGAGTCAAAACCCAGTACCACAGGATAAAGAAAGAAAGGAAGAGAGGAGAAGAAAAGTATGTGAATAGACGGGATGAATGCTGAACTTAAGAAAGTCCCTCTGTCAAGGCAGCACCTGCCCTGGGCTGCAATGGGTGATCATAAGGCCTTCCCTGGAAGGACAGCCTGGGGCCCTGTATTGTTTTCTCTGACATAAGAAAGTCTGGAATCTAAGCCTCTGAGAAGCTTCACAGAAGGCAGCAACCATATTTGCCAATAGACAGATCCATTCAAAGGGTGAAGAAGGGAGCCAGGCCTGGTGGTGCACGCCTATAATCCCAGTACTCGGGAGGCTGAGGCAGGAGGATCGATGAGAGTTCAAGACCAGCTTGGGCTACAAAACGGAGCTCAAGGCCAGCCTGAACTGTACAGCGAGACTCTGTCTCAAAAAGACTAAATTAATTAATTAATTAATTAATTAATTAAATAAGATTGACAATATGGAAACACATTCTATCTCAGTTCCTCTTCAGTAATGTTAGGCTTATCTTGGCAAGATTAATTTGTTAAAAGTAGAATGCTTAATTTTAAGGCAATGAATAATTGCTACTTTAATAAATAATATGTTATTTATTACCAAATGGTTAAAGTCTATAAACCAGTTGAATGATTAACACAATATCTATATATTCTGTTGAAAGAATCAGAAAATTACTACTACCAAGCAGGCTGCACACTCACTATCTGCAGAACACAATCTTCATGTCTCAGAGCAACTCTCAGTCAATGCCATGTAGCAACTCACAAGTTTCCTTGAAGAATTCATCCTGGGCAAGTGACGCTGAAATAACAGCCAAATCTCAATGGCTTCGGACCCAAAGCTTTACATCTAGCTCACACCAAATACTCCTCAAAGCCCAGCCTCCCCTGCAGCCACACTGCTGGCAGCTTTGTCTGCATGCAGGCCAAAGGACCACTGATCAGGGGAAGCAGGAGCTTAATAAATCAAGCATTAAAGATACTTCCAAAGAGCCACCAACATGGGTCCCTCTCGTGCTTCCTTAGGCAAAGCAGGCCACAGGACTTGGCGCTGTGTGGGAGGGACAAGGAAGTGGGTTCCTCCTTGTGCTGACAATAGCCATGCAAACTGGCTGGACACCACTGAAGGTAGCTATGGTGCCCATTCATCTGGCCAGCAAGCAATAAATGGAGAAGCAGCAGCCCTAACAAGTGGCCTCACAAATTACCACCCTCCCTTAAGGCCTTTCCTCCTGGTTTTTTGTTTGTTTATTTTTGATTATTTGTTTATTTGTTTGTTTTTCTAATTCAGACCATGAGAAAGAGATACACAGAGTAAGATCCATCATTTTCTCTTACAGTAACTCCTACTTGCAAATGTCATCCACAGCTTAAAATAAACCTTTCCCTTGCTTGTGTTTTCCAGATAGCAAACTTGACTGGCTTCAGAATTTCTCATAAACATGGCGGATAGCTTAGAGTAGACTTGAGAAAGTTAGAGTGAAATAGTCTCCCAAACCCTGCAGAAAACAAAATATAGTTTTTCGCATTTGCTTGTACTCAGTGCTAGATGCTATGCTGAGTGCTTTGTATTGATGCAGGGACCATCTCAGGTAACCCTCAAGCTGATAGCAGAGAGTGCAAAGACACTATCCATCCTCATGCTGCCAATGGAGAGAGCACAGAACCAGTCAGTGAAGCAGGACAGTGATGGAGTCCAGCAAACACACCACCATAACACTGGCAAACTATTTTATCATATAACGCCACTTGAAGTTGTGAATGTATAGAAATGCCACTTTAGAAGGGTAATTATGAGAGTTTCCAAATCAGCATTCCAGCACATTCTTCCATTAAAAAAGCTGTGGTATTCCTAGGATATATCAAATAGGATAATATGTAAAAAGCATCTTTGGAGCTACTTAATAAAACTTTACCTGCCTCTGGGCTGATTAGAGAATTTAAAACATTATCAAATATGAACAATAATGAAAGTTCACGAGGAATACTCAGGGGGCACAACAGCATTCATAGCTACTACATTGTATAACTCTATGATGACATTTGCAGGGGCCACATAAATGTCACCTCCTAAAGTTTTGCATAGCACAAGGAAGGACTTGAAGTTCAAGTAGAAACCAACCTTTACCTACTACATGAGAATCTTCCAGAGGAACAGAAGCAATATAAAATATATGTATCATGGTACAAACTAATGTGCAAGGAAGACTTACAGGATCAGAAGTAGAAGAGTGCAACAGTGGCATCCATATACTGGAGAGCCAGAGGGCCCAATAGCAGTCAAAGACTGAAGGCCTGGAAGCTCACTGCAGTCACTGATGTGAACCTGTCCACAGGCCTGAGAACGTGTGTCAGAAGCCTGTGGGAACCAGAGACCAACATCCAAAGGCAAGGACAGAAACCAAAGCTCTTCCCCAAAACAGAAGGAAACACTTTCTGCTTCTTTCCCTTTTCATCCTGTCTGAGTTACAAGCCTATTGGTTGGTGCCACCTACACCAAGACTGGGGCTTTCCACCTCACTTTGCTGGCTTACAAGTGAATCATCTCCAGACACACCCAGAACTTACTATTTAGCTAGGTAGTTCTTACTCAAGTTGAGCTGACATCAACTTTCCTATTCCAAATCACTAGGTCTTCACTGAAAGTGCTATTTGGTTTTCCTTTTCTGATATCTCAAAGAATGTAATGCCTTGAATGGTTTTCCAAACTATTAGTGGAGAATATAAAGTAAGAACATGAAAAATTATCTTTAAAAGAGACTATTGCTTGTGTTATTATGTCACTGTCTGGGTTTACATATGCCAATAATATTAATTTAAAAGGGGACCTGCAAACATACTTGAATTTAAGGAACTATCTTTACTTAAGTGTACAGTAACAGCTACTAAATTCGCCTATTTTGAAATGTTGGCAATATATTATGTTGTACTATAGATTTTGAGGCTTTACTGTCATCTCTAGGGAAAAAGTCATACAGGAATTATTTCCAAAAATACTGGAAGAAAACATCACTTCAGCTCATGAACTTCACTGTCTTCATATCCCTTTCCTCAAAAAGCTAAGTTGAGCCTCTCCTCCCACATGACAGCTCTCTCCACCACTACCATTGGGTCTTAGTTTTGTTCTAATCATATTTTCAGTTTCCTAGACTGCTCCAGTGTCAGCAAACTACTGTTGATCTGGAAGAGTTCTTTGTTGTACATCCTACCGAGCCAGTTTGCACAGAAAGTGCCCCCACCCCAAAGACTCTCCAGAGTGGTCTTTCTGCTCGCTGCTTCATTGAAGGAATAAAGTGCGTGCCTTAGGTAAGAAGTCTACAGTGCCTTTGCAAACAGTGTTTGTACACTTTATTCGTCATCATAGGCTCTCTGCTGACCTAAGAGATCTGCAGCTTTATAAAGGCTGTGGCAGATGCTAAAAATATTCATCAATACCTTTTTTCTTTTCAAACAAGTCTCAGGAAAGAATGCCTTCTGGGCAAATATTGATTTCTTTTCCCAAAGATCAACTATTAAGCAAGAAAAGACACCTAAACATGAAATCGAAAGGCTTATATTGTCAAACTAGGACACAAGATAGAGGAAAAAGACATTCCCCCACTTCAGCGTGCATGAGTTGGGGAACAAATCAGAAATACAACGCCTGCCCATGGCACTATTTTGTGTCATTTCTGGCAACTGAACCTAAATAAATGAAGTAATTTGGGACTGTATTGCTCAAATTTAGTTTTTAAAATTTTTTTTATTCTATTTTGAATTGACAAAATTGTATGTAGTTATGAATGTAAAGTACATCAAGAAATGATCGCACCAGGGTAATTAGCATGCAGATCACCTTGCACATTTATTTTGTGTTGAGAACATTTAAAATCCTCTTTCAGATATTTGGAATCCCATAATACATCATGAATGGTCAAATGAATCAGCAGGGCACTTGTTACAATGCAGATTCTGATTCTCTGGGCTGGGCTGGACCCTGGGGCTCTGCACTGCTGAGTGGATTCCTGGTAAGTTAATTCTGCTCCTGCAGGGACCACACTTAGAGGAGCATGCGCTTCTACCACTTGGGAGTCTTTTTTGCTGCACTGCCTGCTTCTGAAAATACAGAAGGAATGAGGAGCCCCCCAGTGGCACTCTCTGCCCATGAAACTACTCCGTGCACCCACAGCAGAGAGACGGAGTCAGGGATCGGAGCAGTGCAGGCAGCTCAGGGAGCCCCGCTCTGCATGGCCAGCACTTGGTTTGGTTTTCACATTACTGGCCTCAGTGAGGCGGAACAGAGGATTACAAAAGGATAAGCTAAATGCCAATTGCAAGTGTATTGTTGTGGTCACCAGCACCTTTTCCATCAGTATTTTCCATTTCTCCAAAGCCATATGGAGCGCTAATCTATTTAGGTGATTTCTTAAGAGAAAATGAACAATAGCTGTTCCCAAGTGACAAGCATAGTGAAAGTGAAAAATGGTATTTTCTTTTATCCCAAAGCCTCCAGAACGTTCACAGATCTTACTATTATCATAAAAATAAATGACAAAAGGGATTTAGTTCAGTGAGAAACCATCCACTATTGGCCATATAGAGAGACTTAAATAAAACACAGTATCTTTTACCTTTCAGCACCTTCTAGCCTTTAGCATTGAGATAAAACTCCCACATGAAAGATCCTAATGATCTATGGTTTGAAGAGCTGGCTGTTTTAGCAGAGATCATGGCCAAAGAGTTAGAAAAAGAAGGCCTTTCAGACCCAAGACTAAAAGTAGTAGATTTATGCTCAGATGGGTTTGTTTCCTCAGAAAATGCTCCACTGATCTCACTGAAATTCTTCCAGGTGAGTTACCTGCTCTGTTCAAGAGAAGTGGCCACCTGAAGAAGCAGGAGGTATTCCTATGCTAACAGTTCCCTCCAGTCTGGGTGGAGACGTTGGCCCAAATTTGCAGAGGAACATTCTGCACTGGCTAACCAGATATCAGTATTACAAGTAAAAATGTAGGAGAAAATTATACAAAATAATGTTTCAAAGCAAATATCATTGTAATGAATCTCCTAGTGGATTTGGGTGCTAGCCTGCTTAGGACAATAGCCAAACACACCCAGGCCTGATATACAACATTACTCCTGAGGCAGGGCTGGTCTCATTAATAGACAGGGGTGGGGGCATGGGGTGGCACGACTGTGTGAAATGGAAGGTTCTTCCATGCCAGTCTCCAAGTCACTGATTTCCAAAATTCCAGATTGGACTTCCTTTTCCCATAATACATCCATGTCAGAAATAACATGTGAAATGTTTGGAATCCTTGAGAGATTTGCATTTATTTCTTATCAGAGCCTCTTTTAATTATCTAACCATACGCCCTTTTGTTTTCATGAAAGGAATAAGAGCAGAAACAAAGGGAATGTCCAGAGGCAATCTGAGGCTGATTAGCCAGCCACCCACCAGGGTCGATAAGGATGCTGGGATTATCTCGTGCCTGAACCCAGAATCAGTCCTGCACCAATGCAAACTGAACATTCTTTAAATTTTTGCCTACAGTGTGATGAATAATCACAGAACTGAAGCTGGTGCTCCACACCTCAAGCCAATTCTGTGAAAAAGAAGTCAGGCTATTTGCAATTAGAAATACAAGACAACTGACATATTTCATAGAAGTTGGTTAAAAAAAAAAAAAAAAAAAAAAAAAACACTGATTGGAAATGCCATTTTATTTGTAGTTAAGATACTCATAATACTCAAGAAACAAAGTTCTTCATCTCGTGAAGCGCTCACATATACTTAGGTAACGTGATTTCCCCTCAGGGAGGAGAACATTTCTGATACTGCACAGCCGTTCTTACCTCCCTGTTAGAAAGGGCTGTGATTCATCTGTGTTCGGAGTTTCTATCCCAACAGCTCAGGCAAAGCTTGAGGCTTCTGTTGCCTTTTATGTAAATGGAAAGCAAAAGAACAGGGGGATGGGTGACAGGTAATGCACTCAGGCCAGAAACAAACAAAAATTTTAAATAATGCTAGCGATAGCTCTTCTGTCCTGAGCCTCCTCTTCCTCTTAACCACTCCCTTCAGATGTCCTGAATGCAACTCTGATCATCCTGAGGAATGGTTGTCAAACAAATATCTGTTGACACGCATGGGAAGGACTCTTCTGTGAGTCGGGGAGAAGTGGACGTGAAAGGAGAGGCTATGCAATTGCTCTTTCCCTTGCCTCGAGGACTTTCTGGTGACTCACTGCATTCCAAAGGTAGTCAGTCCTCTGGGGTTTCAGCCCTGTAACTTGGGCTACAACTGCTCATGGGTTTGTTTTGGGCCACAACGCCATCACTGGCGTGCAAACTTGCAGTGTGTGTCAGACTGGCCCCTGCTCCCCTCCAGCTCTTGATTCTGGTGCATACAGTTTTGTCCTTGGAGAAAGGCAATGACCATGAGACCTAAAAAGCTCAGCAAAGTGAACAGAAGAGGAAGTTCTCTTTTTCTTTATGTAACTCCCTGTATTATCCCTGGAACTTCACAATCATCCATTCACATATTAATATCACACTCAATCATGTCACCTTGAGCTTTTCTAGCCATAGGGAATAAGAGTAAGCAAGACAAAGCTCTAACTTCACAATGCTTGCACGAAAGGGGAGATAGCTGATAAAGACAATAAAAAATGTATCCCTATAATGCAGCCTTATGCAGTAACGAATGTTGTGAAGAATATAAACATGGACACGGAGGGAATGGAGACTATCCACGGGAGACTATCCACGGAAGTCTGAGAAGTGAGTGGGGAAAAAGCTCTCATGAAATATGATCAATCCTTAAAGATATCTGGAGGCAGAGATGACCGTGACACAGCCCTAAGGTTAGGGCTAAGATACAATGGGAGAGAGCCAGGTACGAGAGGAAAAACAGAGGGACCAGCTAGGAGTCTAGAGTCTTGAGCTCGCCAAGTACAAACAATTGACGTGGTAAAACTGATCGAATTCTGGGTACATTGTAAGCTTGGAGATCATGACGTTTGATACATTACCGGGAGCTCCGCAGGACGGAGAGACTTCAAGGATAACTCTTGGGTTTTGATCTAAATCGCTTAGTGAAATAAAAGTGTTAAAGGCATGGTAGCGAACAAAAATCACCTAAGGGGAAAGGAACAGAATGAACTAGGAGACCACAGGGCTGAGAGCATCCCCCAAATCTTTAGATCAGAGAGAGGAGGAAACAGCAAAGAAGAGAGCAAAGCCATACCCTCTACATAGGAACAAAACAAGGGAAAATAGGATCACTTGCGTTAAGTATGCCTCCAGAAGACGAAATGAGCTGCTGGTCAAGTGCTACTGACGTGTCCTATGAGAACAATGCCGAGAAACGCACGTAGGGTTCCACGGGCAGCATTTCTGTGCTATGCTGGGGCTACAACAAAACACCTCATGGAAAGAGCTAAGGGATGAGTACAAAACCTCTCTTTCAAAGACAGCAGAGAATCTTTGAAAAGGATCTGAAATCTGGTCTGGGGTAGGTGATTTTGTCAAAGGAGATCTTAGAAGATATCATAGATACCTTCAAATGTGAATAGGAGTGACTACAGAGAGGAGAAAGATGACACTTAAGGAAAATAACATAAAGCAGGAGCCCAGTCCTCAAGGAAGCCAGAAGGGATGGGGTGCATACAGCACAGGGGTCTTCAAAAGAAGCCAGAGTCTGCATCCGCTTTAAAGGGAGCAACGTATGAATCCAGGACCTGAAGCATTTATAACGGGCTAGCTTCAACAGGCTGGAATGTTCTTGAGTTTGTCTTTATTCTCTCACTGTATTATGAAACAAGGTCAACAGCTGAAGGGAAAGGGAAAGAGTGTCGGATGCTGGTAGAACAAGAGAAGATGTGGAAGAGTGTCCTGCGAAGTACTGGCCGGACTGTGCGGACCGCCCACTTGAGATTTGTGACCACTGCCAGATGAATCACCACCACCCACTGCTTCACAGTGTTGCTGATGAAAAATTTGGGTATAATCTTCATAGTTTAAGAAATTATTTCAGTCTATTTTTGAAGTAGAAGGAATAAATTAAGTAGAATGAGAATTATTCTTGCCTGAGTCATTGTCGTACTGCTGAGACACAATCCTCGACACCCACAGCTTATAGGAGGGGAGGTTTATTTTGGTTGACAGTTGGGTCCATGGTTGGCTGCCTCCAGGCAGAGACAGCAGGGCACAGGGGCATAGCACAGGACAGCTGCCGGTGCCGCAGTGGCTGAGAAGCAGAGAGAGAGGAGAGCAGCCAGGAGGAAGGCAGCAGCCCTCTAGGTCGTGCCCCAGTGGCCCACCTTTCCCAGCCCTGTCCCGCTCCTCATAGTCAGCTGCAGCCGCATCACGATGCTGCTGTGTTCCAAAAGCCCCACCTCGGAGCATGTCAGATGTCGCCAGAGGGTGACACCTCCATCCAAACCACAGCGGGCAAAAGAGTTACAATAGGCAAATAAGCATGAATGGGGCAGTGATAAAAACCAACACTCCCAGTCTGCCCTGAAAATTATAATGGTCTCTATTTTCATTTCTCTCTGTGCAATATATTGATCTTATTAGAGTTAGAGAGTCATTATCTTTGACTTAGGTCCTGCTATACAGCTTAATTCTAACATTTATCTTAGAAAATTAGGGGATCCTAAATAATTATTTACTCTTGGTTTTACACAGAGCAGATTGCCACCCTTCTGTTACAAAAAGGATATCCTTCCTTCCTCTTCATAACAGAACTCTGATTTAGATGACAAGATGGCTGCCAGAATGAAGAGACCATTTGCCAGATCCCTTTGCTGCTAGTTGTAGTTGTGAAACTAAGTTACAACCAATGAGACACAAAGAAAAGCAATCTGTTGCCATTTCTGAGAAATATTCCTTGAGAACTTGATAGACATTCTGTGGGATCATGTTCCCATGATTGATTCAAAATACCTTATGCACAATTGAAGGACAACAGATCTATTCCGGCTCACAGATTCAGAGGGTTCAGTCACTGGTGTACTCACGCCAAGGCAGAAGAGGCAAATGGAAAAGGCATGGTGGACAAAAGCTGCTTGGCCCATGGAGACGGGAAGCAGAGAGAAAAGGAAAAGCCAGAGAGCACAGCAGATCTTGTTAGGGGAGCCTCCATGGCCACTGCCTACAAGCTGCCCCCTCCTGCTGATACCACACTCAGATAGGAACTGGCAAATGGGTTAATCCACTGAATGCATTGCTCCCCAGGATCCAATCACCTTTGAAAACACAAGGCTTGTGAAGGACATATTATACTTAGGCTATAACACATTCCCTTTCTACTCTTTAATATCTTTTTCTGTAGGAGGAACAAAGTTCTGATCATCATCTAGACCTTCCTAAGCATGGCAAAGCCATGGGCTAGAGGGAGTCTGGGTGCTTCACAGTTTCATAGGGCAACCAGATCAGGGGTGCGAACTTCTCCCCATCACTAATATGGCAGAGAACAATACCTCCATCATCCAACTGAACTTGGTCATGATCAATATGTGTCTTAGTTTGCCCTTCCTTAAATCATAGTCACTGTGAAATTTCTGACATAATGCAGTACTATTTGTCTATCTTCACATACAATACTATCTCTCTATTTCAGAGGAAATGTTTGACTTCTTCCTGAGTACTAGCTAGTGTTACCAAAGATCTTCCTGCCTAGAGTGTCAGGCCCTCTCTTCATTCTTCTCTTTAAACAAAGGTAGCTTGTCAGAATGTCTGCTCTCTGAGATTCCACAGCGCAGCTCAGGCATTAGACCTACTTGGCATTTGCAGCAAGCATTGTACTTTCTGAAGCTCTGAGTCCCCCACCAATTGTAGGAACGTAAGTTGTCTACTGTATGAGGCAGAAATCAAGAACTGAAGGGCAAGCCAAATAGCTTAGTGAATTAAAGCACTTGCAAGCTGGCGCAGGAGGAGGGGGCTCAGTCCTTGGGCCTGCTATGCAGGCCCCACCCCCAGGGCACACTGAGACTGCATTTGAGACTAGGCATGGTGACACACCCTGTAATCCTAGCTCTTGGGAAGCTATGACTAGGTGGATCTCTACGAGTCCAATCTAGTAGTGAGACCCTGAATACCCTGTAGACTCTTTCATAGATAGATAGATATATAGATAGATAGATAGATAGATAGATAGATAGATAGATAGATATAGATATATATGATAAAATTTAAAGTGTCTGCTCACAAACTTTATTAATTAGCCAAGGCACCTATATTTTCAATTCAGAAATGCTAGCACAAGAAAGGACAAAAGGAAACACTCCAGACAAACACAGTTATTTCCAACAAGTTCTATAAAAGGCTCTCATCTCTAAAACATAAAATCCTGAACCTAGGTTATTTTAACTATTTGTAAGTAACTTTACATTTTTTTCACTTTTCTTTATTGCTAAACTGGCATTAACTCTTTCCCTTAAGTTGTCATTTATTAAAAATTTCTCACCTAGAGAGAAAACATGCTCTCAGGCTCTCACAGAGTACAAACTGATCAGGCAATGGCCATGACTCACCCAAATGACTGACACTGACAAAAGTTCTATAAAATGCTGTACATGGTTTCAAGGTAAATCCTGAGGGGATCTGCCTGACCTTGTCAGATAAGAAAAATACATGTTTTGTTATATAGGTCTTGCTTTAACTTAGACTTAACCACCCAGGAGAAAAGTTTAGTCACAATGCATAAAAAGTAAAGCCAGATTAGTATGCTGAGCTGTAAAAGGCTCAAGTTAACAGTTTTCAACATTGCTAGTTCTGCCAATAGCCCACTACTATTATGGAATATTGCTCTATGTATACAACTACTTTCTCTTAGTTCAATAAGAAATAATGTTTAGCACAGTTATGTCTGCATCTTGTACTCTCAACAACTACTATGAAGACAACAATATTCATTGTATAAATTATTGTGACTGTCCTACTAACGTATTTTGAAACTGTCTCAATGTTGTTTCTCATTAAAAAGTAATAAAAATTTAAAAATAAAAGGAAAAAGAGATTACAGACAAAAAAAAATTCTCTAGCTTCTCAGGCAATTTAAGTAAATGCAAACTCAGAGGAAAAAGAAGATATAATGTTTTAACAAAACTTTTCTTTTGAGGAAATAGTTACTCCTTTGACATTCTATGAAAATATCATTGAACCAATGGAAACTTCAGTAAAAACCAGAAACCTGCCTCTGTATTTTCTTTTGATCCCTCTCCGGATTTAATGCCCTCATGAAGCTTGAATGGAATATATGCATGTCGCAGCATGGCAGAGGGATAATATATTTTCCCTTGCTTCGCTAAGCATGAGTTGTGCATCTTGCCATCTTGAGAGTGCACAGTGTGGCACATTTATCCCCATTAGAAAAGCTCAGTTCAATAATATATGGATGCCACAGCCACTTATGACAAATATGTAAAATCATAACCCTATAAGTTCTGGAGATGGGTGCATATACGCTGAATCTATCAACTGTGCATTGACAGATTTTTTGGTAAAACTAGATTTCCTACTCCAAAGACTAGGAGGGCAAACATATTGATTATATATGTATCTTAATATGGTCTCCAAAGGCTGTAACTTTAATTCTAAGATGGAACAAAAGAACACTGCTTCATACGTCAGCTATATGGGAATTCACTTTGCCCATTCTGAGCTAAAAAAAAAAGCTATCAATAGCAGAGTCTATGTAAGTGTAGCTCGATTAATTTTTGATAAATTAATCCAGCTGTTTTTAATCTCATTCCAGCTGTTTTTAATCTATTTCCAAAGTCACATAACATCAGCAAAGCAACATATTTCTAGAAGTGGCCCCGTTGGAAGCAAATGTTCATGGCTCTACCCTCAGCACTTACTGGATGCGTGGGCATGAGCAGGTCTACCTACTCCAAGACCCAGTTTGCTCCCTTGTAAAATAGGAATGAGAATGACACCTATCTTATAGAACTGTGTATACGGTATTTTGTGGGCCATTTTGCTGAGGATGACTACCTCAACACATCCCAGGACACCTGCAGGAAGTAGTGTGATGTGGGAGGAAGATAAAGAGGGCTCTCCACTCGCTGAGTTCTTTTGCTGTTGCCACTAGCCCCTTAGGGGTGTAGTGTGGCACTACTACCCCTACACATACTGGAGAAAGAAACTTGGGACACACAGAATCTCCCAATGGCCTGACAAACCCAGCAGAACTCTTGTTTCTTAGCCAGACCTGTAAGCTCCCAAAGTTAGGCCTGTGTCTAATTAGGGTACAAGAAAACCCCTTTTAGCACTCTTATAGCACAGGAAATAGTGTCCTGGGG
Organism: Myocastor coypus; assembly: GCA_004027025.1. NCBI lineage: Eukaryota > Metazoa > Chordata > Mammalia > Rodentia > Myocastoridae > Myocastor > Myocastor coypus. The sequence goes on along the minus strand of PVJA010018229.1, from coordinate 11,432 downwards.
ACCAAAGAGGTCAGTACACCCAGTCTTCCTTCCTCTCCACCCAGGCCCTACAGAGCTCACATTTTTCTCAATCTCAAGGTTAGTACCGCTATGAGATAATTTATGCCAAAGACTGTCCGTTAGTGAATTCTTTGTGTTGATCAGGCTATAAACTCAATCCTCAAATCCTTTGGCTTTGAGAGTCAAAAGCTCTAATGTTCAGAAATGTTTTACACTTCTTTACATAAAATTAAGAATTCAGTGCATCGCCAATGTTAAAACCCCATAGATATCCTTAATCTACCTGTTTCTCCAATTAAAACAACACACAGTCATTAATATAGTATATTATGTTCTGAAGTCATAACTGTAGCCAAGCAGAAAATAATTACCATCTATCAGCTTTCTTGTTTCACAGAAGCAAAATTATTTTCCATTTGTCCTACAAGTTTCCCAAAACAAATAGTAGTTTACAATGGCAACCTTTTCGCTTTATGACCCAAGTGCCACCTGTCTCAGTAAAGCTGTCATATGTCCTTCTGGGTTCAACTTACATGTAGCTGTTTCAATTTTAAAATTTAATCCAAGGGCAAATCTTTCTGATTCCATGTAAACACCTGGGAGCAACAACAGTGTAAAATACTGGGTCTCTTTCCAATGTACTTCCACGTGAAAACAAGTGATTTCCCAGATCTCTCAGCTCAAACCGAAAACCTGGACCTTGTAATTAAATTATGTCAGCAAACCTGTAACAAACGCCCTCGGTAATATGCAATGGTGGACAGCGCTCTCCCACAGGCGCACAGCCTTCACTCTCAGGCACTTCATAGATCGCTGGAAAACAAGGGGACCAAGGCTGGACATTCCAGGAAGAGGAAGCAGCACTGTCAAAGACCCGGATGCAAGATCTTTTTCACATGCAGGAAAGCATGAGGCGTTTCTGAATCAACAAGTAGTCCTGTTTGCTGATGAACAACCTTTATAACAAACTTCCGCTTTGTTCCTATCCCAGATCCTAACATACTATCAGAAAAGGCCTCTTTGCATGAAAGTCATTCCTCCCCCTACTGTGACCAAGTTGGTGTAAGTGTCCCTATTCTTAGCTCCAGGAAGAAAGAAAATGAGATCTTCATGCATACTGGGCTAAACTGCAAGGACTTCTGGGCCAGTGCATAAGTAGAGAAGACAATCGCAGATGTGTTCTGCTAATGAACCAGGAACTTTAAACGTGCTAACAATCATCTTCTACAAATAGGGCACCAAAAAGAATCAAATTCAAAAGTAGCAAGAGGCTTCTACTCTAACCCCAGATTCTCATATTTCTATTGCAATTCCCTTAGCCATCAACATAAAGAATTTCTTTTATGTTCTCCAAATTCCTTAATGGGATTACCATCCACCTAGTTATCCAGATCAGTTTGGGAGTAGCCATATTTCCACCCGCCTTATAAATCCTGTTAGTCTGTATAAACAGATCTTGAAAAGTCCACCTCCTTAGAGGCTTTCTAATCTCTCTCTCTACCCTTCTCTAGCTTGCAGTGTCTTCTTCATGCTGCGCCTGGAGGCCTCTGGCTGTCCAGTTTAAATACTCAGACTGTGAGCTCAACATGGCCATGCACACCTATAAACCAAGTTCCCCAGGAGACTAAAGCAGGAGGATCATAAATTCAAGCCCATCCTGGAAAACAGCCATTAAGGAAACCTGACTCAAAAACTAAATAAAAATTTAAAAAGGGTTGAAGATAAACATGTACTGTGGAGACCATGGGTTCAATCTCAAGTACCCTGCTGCCCTATCCCCAAAAAGAGTTCAATCTCTATAGTCAAGCAAACCAAGATTTACATTCCCTACAGCAGGCCTTGGTAACTTCAGGATGCTCCCTAAGTTACTTAATTTTGCCATCCTCAGTTTGCTTATCTATAAAATGGGGCTAAGGAAAGAATTACACACAATAATACCTATAAAGCATGTAGCAGAGCACATGCCATGTACCAAGGATAAATAGACAGTATTATTACTATCATTATAATCTGTTCATTGATCTCTGCTCCAATTTCCTCATTTTTCAGAGATTTTTAGAGGTGCCATTTCCCTGCATAAAACCTTTTGACATTTCTTTACTTGTGATTTGTCTCTTCAAGCTACATAGAGAAGACACAGTGGTGAACTGTGGCCACAGTTGGTCTGGTCAGGCTGCCATAGCCTTTATTTAAAGGGTTTCTTTTTGTGTGTGTGTGGGAGGGTGCTGGTTCAGGCTGCCTTAAGGGTGGGTGTGGGGATCGAACCGCTGTCCCCTGTGCCTGACTGGGATTACCCAGACAGTCAAGCTTAAACCACTGAGCTAACCCAAAGCCCCCATACCTCTTATTAAAAGAAAAAAGAGCTAAAGAGAGCGCTAACATCAGAGAGCTGTGCGTGCAGCCCCGCAAGGGAGTCACGCGAGCACTCGCTCAGCTTGACACCTGTATGCCACAGGCAGGAAGCGGGAGAGAGGCTGGGCCATGGTGTCAGACGTTTTACTGGGCCTAGTAAACAGATTGAAATCCCCCGGCCTCTGGAACAAAATCCAGCCACCTCACAGGTGACCTCTCCAGTCTTATCCCAAGTGCACACAAAATCTGTGCAAAGAATTCGATGGGCTTCTCACCGTGTCTCCGAAGTGCCATGCTGTAGCTCTTTGCTTTGTTTTGCTTCTTTCTTTCTTTCTTTCTTTCTTTCTTTCTTTCTTTCTTTCTTTCTTTTTTCTTTAATTTTTAATTCTTTTGTACCAGGGATCAAACTCATTTTTTAAATTTTCATTAATTTTAATGAGAAAGAAATAACAATGAGATAGTTTCAAAACAGGTTAGTAGGACAGTTCCAATAATTAACACAGTGCTTTTGTTGTCTTCACAGTAGTTGTTCAGAGTACAAGATGCAGACATGATATCTTTTCTAAACACTATTAGTACAAATCTTTCTTCTCATTGAACTAAGAGAAAGTAACTATATATATATATATATATATATATATATATATATATTGTATATATATATATTGTATACAATATGTTGTATATTGTATATATATATATATATATATTGTATACAATATGTTGTATATTGTATATATATATATAGTCCAATAGTCTGTAATAGTAGAACGTTATCAGCAGAACTGGCCATGTTGGAAGCTGTTGAATTGAGCCTTTTACAGCTCAGCATGTTAATATGGCTTTCCTTTTTATACCTCAGGGCCAGACTTTTCTACTGGATGGTTAAGACCAAGTTAAAGCAAGACCAGTATAACAAAAGATGTATCTGACTCATGAACTTTATGTTTGTTGGGCAGGAGCTTAAGCCCCTGATCTATCTCCCAGCCCTTGTTTTGCTTATTTCTTAGACAAATTTTACTGAATAAAAAGCTGTGCAAAATAGTACCTATTCATTTTAAGTATATGATGTGGTAGTTCCACTAAATACATGCTATCCTGTAAGCGCTACCATAGTGAAGATACAGACTCTTTCTATCACCAGCCTCTGAACCTGGCAACAAGATTCACTTCCTGTCTTTACAGATTGGCTTTGTCCACTGTAGGACTTTTGTATCTGGCTTCCTTCATGCAAAATAAACCTCTGACACCCATCTGTGCCAGTGTATCACTAGTATATTTTTTTACTCTTAAGGATCCATCACCCATATGGCTATGTTACATTTTGCTATCTGTCTTCCTATGGAAGGGCATTAGATTTATTTGCAGTCTTAATTTACTATAAGTAAAGCTGTTAATAAAATGTATGTAAATCTTTGTGTGGAACATACTTTCATTTCCCTTGGAGAAATATCTAGGAGCAGCATGGCTGGGTCTACAGCACAGGGTGTGTCTAATTCTATAAGAAACTGCCAAATTGCTTTCCCAGGATTGCTGCATCATTTTCTATTTCTTCCAGCACCACAGAAGGGTGTCAAAGGCCTTGCCAGCCAGCACTTGCTATTTAAGTCTCTTTCATATTAGCCATTCAATTTGGCATAGAAGTGTGTGGCACCAGGGTTTTAATTTGCATTTTCCTCTTCTCTAATGATACCAAGCCTCTCTTCAGCATAATTACCCATCCTTTTATTTCCCCTTAAGAAATACCTGCTCAAATCACTTACTTATTTTAATTGGGTTGCTTCTCTTCCTAGATTCTTCGAAAAAAGAAACGTTTCCACTTGCATGGCTGCTTTACATGCTTCCCCATGCTTTTGATGAGTCCCCCACTCTGAATTATTTGTTTTAAAGCCTTGCTCCCAGGCTCCCTTCCCTGCTCACGCCTCTCCAGCCATCCCTCCAGGCACTCTTTGCCTGGAGCTCCCACAGCCCCTGGGGTGGCACCTAATATCTCAGCCATGCCTGTCTCTGTCTCTTCCTGTCGCTGAGTTCCATGAGGGCAATGGACAAGCTATTTATTTTTTTTTCTTTGTATCCCCTTAGGACTTAACATAGTACCCAGAAAAATAAGCACTCAGGCTTATAGGGTGTGACTGTTAATCTTGCTATGTCAGCTTCATTGGACTAAGAAATGCCTGGAAGATTAACAAAGTATGCACCTAGGTGCGTCTGGGTGGGTCGTGGAGCCGTACCTTGGGGTGGGTGTCTGCTTTCTCACACTTTCTACTCTGGCACTGTTCCCTGCTCTGCTTCTCTGTCACCATGAACTGAACATTTTTCTCCACTTTCCCCATGATGTTTCTGCCTTAGATCTTGTTCATCACAGGTGGAATTGCTTTAAAAACACGAGCCAGGTTAAAACTTCCTCTAAGATGTGGTATCTGCTATTTTGTCCCACCAACAAAAAGGCTGACTAGTACAAAAAAAAATTAATGCCAGAGAAGTGGGATCACTGTGGTGACTGTACCTAACCATGTCCTCAGAAGCCTTTGGGATTGTTTGTAGGAGTTTGGCAAAGTAGACTAGAAAAGTTCTAGAATGTCATGAGCAGTGCTTGATGAGTATTGCTTGCTAACTTCAGTCAGATTTGTAATAAGAATCAGGGGTAAATGGCAAAGCAAAAAAAAAAAATGAAAACCTTAAAATTTGGCCTAGTAGCTGTACATAAATTTGGGGCAGAAGGAAGTGTGGCTATTAAAAGGATCAGAGCATTAAAAATGAACCAGCCATGCTACAAAGGGACAAGAAGAAAACTGCCTCGAGGCACTCAGCAAGTTCCCACAGCGGCCAGCATAAGGATGCAAAAGTACCCAGCTTTCATTGTGGAGGCTATTAGGTCCTGGAGACGTCGGGAGAAGGATGAGCCAAGAGTCGGTGCCTCAAAGTGTTACAGAGCTCTTTTATTATAAAGGTGTTATAGCGCTTTTTCTGGCTACGCCGGCGTAGGGTCACCCCCCCCCCCAGGAGAGCGACCCCGAGTCGCTGTGTGCACGGGTTTTTATAGGGTGTCTATGCTAATGAGGGATTCAGCAAGCAGGTTTCACAGAAGCCAATAGCGTACGTTATTTGGGGGGTTGGGGAAGGTGATTGGGGTGTTTCGGGATGGTGCGGGTCTTGCGGGCAGCTAATGGGAAAGTGAGCCCTCAGGCAGCTAATGGGAATGCGGTGACTTTATTCTTGACCAGGAAACCAAAGGGGAAATTGGAACCTAAAGGTCTCAGAAAATAGAAAACTTAAGGAAACAGGAACTCACTTGGGTCTTATCAGGAACTAAGCAGATAAGCACTAGTCATCTGTAACTATGCATGCATATATATATATAAATGTATATCACTCCTAACAGAGGCAAGCTTTGCCATTCCTACTTGAGAAGGGCCTTCTGGGGAACTGTTCCCCAGGATTCATTCACTGTGCTCAGCCATCCAATGACACAAAGGCAGCGGCTGCTACTGCTGCAGCTATAGCCCAAGAGAGCTGGCTATTTCTTCTACCAACAGTAGACCAACTTCAGCAGCTTCCACATAATGCTGGCTTTACTGCCATGCAGGATCCAAGAACTGGAAGATCATGAAAGCTTCGACCCAGATACCAAAGGACAGCCTTAGAGGCCACACAAGGACTCCCTGAAGGAGCAGTGCATGAAACTGTAAGAATAAAATAAAAGATGCAATGGAGGCACCCATAAGTCAGCAATCTCGGGAACATAGAATCTGCAGGAGGAATGTTGAAGGTTGTGATGGAGCCAGCCTAAGAGAATGGCCACATGGTCTGCAACCGCAAGGGCACCAGTGTAGAATCACACAAGCCCTTTAAAGCGCACATTTCAGGTACCCCAGATGCACGGCATGGAGGTCCACAGCCTAACATTCCCCCTGCTCCGGTTCGTTCTTGCCCTGATCCAATTTTTGCTACGCTCTTGAATGGGAAATGAGCGTGTTTGTGCTGTACCTTTGTACCTTGACATTATATGACTTGCTTTGGTTATTACAGAGGGTGATGGCTAAAATTTGCTTGAGTCTCAGAAGAGAATTGGATCTGGAATTCTGAAAAATGCTGGAACTGTTGAGACTTTGGGGAAGAGGTTCTTGTGCTTCCAGCTGAATGCAAGATCAGCATATTATGTTAGGTCAGGACGGCCTTGCTGTGTGTTCGTTTTTGTGAAGCAAGCATGGTTTGAAGATATGTAGTTGGGTAACAAGTTGAAAAGGGGTGAGGTATGGCAATTACAGTGACTTTCAACCAAATTGACTTTAGGATCTGTCCTGGAAATTAGTGGAGCATGTTCCTAGGGTCTGGATGAGCCACAGAGGCCTGGCCAGGGCTCCATGTCTGATGCTCACCCCTTCCACTTAGCGCTCTTCCTCTGCTTGGCCTCCTGGTAGCCACAAATTACAGTTTTGCTCGGCTATGCCCTATAACCATGACAGCTCCACCTTGAAGCCAGTGTTTCACTCTTCTTGGGCAAAGTTAAACTATATTTTGCAGCGATCTTCCTCCTAGGTGGGCCATGCATGTCACCAACCAACAGTAGACTGTGAGCTCATGGGTCAGATGAGTTCGGGGCTAAGGGCAAACCCAAGGGTGCCTTTGCTATGGATCTCTTGCTCAGCTGTTCCTAATAACTTTGCAGTCCACATGGTGAATGATAACACAGAAGAAGTCTGGGCTCTGAGTGACTGCAGGGAGCAGAGCACCTCTGTGCTGTCCCCATGCAGGCTCTGCTTCCTTCACTGCGCTGCAATTCGTGGTCACACCAACACTCACAAAGGCTGACTGGAAAATATGATGCATATTTACTTCTAATACTGCAAGAATGTACTGCAGTAAAACATACTATGCCAGTCAGTTCTGACTAGAGAAACAGATTTAGTACAAAATATACACATATATAAGAATTTACAGTCCACAGAGTCAGGCATGGAGGAGAGTGACAGATCTGTCTGGATCCTGGAGAGCTGCAGGATCCAGTGCAAGGCCTGGGGCCCACTGCAGTGTCCCGGCGAGTCCATATCAGGAGGCCGAAGGGTCTGCAATGCGGGCTGAAGGGCGAGTGCTGGCAGCCAGGTGAAGACTGGAGCCAGGTGAAGACTGGAGCCTCTCCACAGAAGCAGACCCAAGCTTCACTTGTCTACCTTTTACACCATGCTGGTGCTAATCCTCCCTAGAATTGACCTTCTGCTCCCAGAAGTAGGCTAAGCTAATCTAGTTGGGTACTTCTTACTCAAGTCAGCACAACCAACTACCCCAGACACAGTGCCACGAATGTCCATAAAACACCCTGCTTGCCTTTGAACTGCTAATGCCAACATTCTAGCCAGTGGTTCTCAACCTTTCTAATGCCGTGACCCTGCAATACAGTTTCTCAAGTTGTGGTGACCCCAAACCAGAAAATAATTCTGGTGGCTACTTCAAAACTGTAATTCCAAATAAATAACATTTTCCGATGGCTTTATGCGACCCCTGTGTTTTGGTCATTCGACCCCCGCTGGGGTCACAACCCACAGGTTGAGAACCGCTGTATAATGCGAGTCTTTTTTGTAGGTGTTTTTATGAGATATTTATGACTAAAAACACGATGAGTACCATCCAGCAGAAAGACAGTGGCTTAAACATGGTGTGTCTCCATCCATCTAAGTCACCAGGCCTCGTGCTGTGTAACTTCTGTCTCTTCCTCAGATCAAAATGATCCCATGTGCACATGTTCTGAATCAACTGGCATCATCAAAGCAGCCTTGATGACAAGACAATTAAAGACGTGAGGTGGTGGATTGCTGGAGTCACCCCATCCTGACTTACTGAAGTGTTTAGCTCAGTGTCAGCACACAGGAAGTGCTTGATAAGAGTTAGCTGAGGGGGCAAATCTTCACTTGATCAAACCAACTCACATGGACTGCGGTCCTGCCTGAGCTCCTCAAGAGAAGCAAGACTTGGTCTGACTCTGACTGCACTCTCGCCACATGTTTCCTTGGCCATGCTCCTTAGTTCCCGCAGCTTGCTTCACGCATGTGAAGATGTGGAGACCAGCACCTACTTTGCAAAGCGACTATGAGCTCTGTGGAAGTCAAGAATATGAATCTCTTAGCTCACCACACTTGGGTCAGTGCTCAATAAACAGAAGCTCTTGCTGTACTGTGAGAGCAGAATCGGACACTAGGGAAGTTTGAAGAGCCACAGCGGCACACGTTTTTCTAGTCAGCCTTTGGAAAGATCTCCAAGGCACAAGACCTGTACTGTATTTAACGCCATGGTGAGAAAACAAAGCAGGCCTTTCTCTCTGCTTCAGGACATGCACGAGAGTGGACTGGTCACACCAGCAACCTGAAGGCTGACCACACCCCGTAATCACCCCAGCAGTGCTGTTACTCAGTGCACATCCATAACATTGTCAGGTCAGTAATTACTGTGACAGAGGAAGACAATAATGAATTCACAGCTCAGGCCTCCACTGCTCAGAAATTATTCTTTCTCTCTTTTCTCAGCAAGGACCTCAGAGTCCATGGGTTTTCAGTTGCTGTTGGCCTCAGAGGTTTTTTGATGGCTGGTTCCCTCCCTGCTAGTGCTCCTGGCATCCTCCTTCTCCCAGCTCCACAAGCTGCAATCAACTCGTGCTGGCAGTTGACATCTTTTAATATTTGTTGTTCTCTTTCTGCCTAGCACTTGTGGCTCTGTCTTGACATGAAGCTGTTCCTGTTATTGCCATTACTAACTAAATAGCCCTTGGACTCTAGCTGGGAAACAGTGCCATAAATTGCTTGGAGTTATCCTATTTCCTGCAAACAAAAATCCGGGCAGCTTCAGGCCCATTTTTACTTTATTATTTATACAGCCAGGCTATTTATTACTGGATGCTGCCTTTCCCTGAGTTGGAGTGGGCGAATTATTCTATTTTCTGTTGTAAATGGTGCAGCTCCTGATTCAGCAGCCTCCATAGGAGGCATTCCTGGGATGGATATATTTGCACATTTGTTGCTGAGAGTAGAAGTTCATTACCTGTATCCTGTTTTTCTTTGGCATTTGCAGTGGAGCTGAAGAGATGGGTTTTCATCTCTCCCTAGCCTTTGGTCAGGTTTTTGGTGTAGACGAAAGATGAAGAGAGATAGCTTGGGTGGCACGGATTCGTTGTGAAGGTCTATTGGTTCCACTTAGTGAAGGCCTATTAATTACATAACATGCATCTGTACCTGTGTGTTTCAAATAACATTTCTAACCACCTGGGGAACTGCTAAGAAGGCACAGAAGGATATATTAAGAATGGGTGCAATTAGGTACTTAGGATCATGGATGGAGAGAGGTTTAGAGGAGAAGAAGGAAAGCTGTGCCTGCTTCAAAGCTGCAGGACTGCTAATAGAAAACTCCTCTGTTTGGTTCTGAAACGCTTTTATTCTGTAAATTGCTACCCAAGAAACACAGTGGGTTAGACAGCACATTGGTCAATGAAAGAACCAGGGTGTTGTGAAAGTGGGGGATCTGGGAGGTTTCTGGGCAGAAAGAAATGTAAAAGTTTTTTAATCTCATAAATATGACAAACATTATATTTTCTGTTCCCCTTTCTTAAGTCCCAGTTAAATTCCATCTTAATGACATGTGGGCATTAATCACTGCTGGGTATATTTTTAACCCCACCTAGTGCAGTGTGCCCACTGGGAGACCCCAGGACCCTCTCTTGGCTGGGATTGTGTATTGAGGAGGAGGAGGAGGAGGAGGAGGAGGAGGAGGTGGCACCCGGCTCCCCAGGCAACAGGAGCCACCAGCTGCTGAGGTGCTTGTGCTTCCCACCTCTGCCATCCGTCCAGCAGCCACTGGTACAGTGCTGTCTCCCTTCACAGACCACATAGCACAAGGGGACAAGGGACTTCTTTAATGCATTATTTGGATTACCTCATCTTAGGAAAACAGGTACCTCTGCCTTGGGATTTTTAAAACTATTTAAACTTGCTGTTTATGTGAGAGAAGGAGATGAATAGCAACAGCGCCTTTCTCTTTCTATTTCAGAGCTACCGCATTTTGCTTTGCTGAGCAGGACAAAGCGTGCAGCAGCAGCAGTCTGTGTTGGGGATCTTGGCAGGCGGGAGGAATGAGCCATGGAGGACCGAGCCACTTTCTGATGTGGCCACCTGGGGAGAAGTGAGCGAGAGGGAGTCAGGTCACTACTCAGGCAGCAGGGAACTCGAAAGCCACTGCACGAAAGTCGGCTCTGGCCACTGCACACTTGGTGGCTTTGGGTAGTCTCCTGAAAACCACGTCAACGCTTTGCCTTTTGAACAGAAGCTAGCAGAAGAGGCAGCCCGCCACAAGAGCACAGTGGAAGCGTTGTCACAGTCCAAGAGAGGTGACTGAGGGGTCCCACTTCCACCAGTTCTGTGAAAGGACGCTAGGATAGTGAACCTGTCTTGCGGACAGGCTACAGTGGATGCTAAACAAAGCAGGGGTTTGCACCTCTACTTTAATTCAGCCTACCACTTGTCACCAAATGAACCAGTTTTAAAGTATTATAAGAAATCATTGATTCCATTTGCTGTCTCAAACAATGCAGAACTTTAGGGAGGCATTTCTGCTGTTGAAATGGGCCTCTTATAAATCCAGGACAAGATGTAGGCACTCAACTGCGGGTGTCTCTGGGAGGAAGGATAATGCCAGCTTGAGCTCTACTAAAGGCTAGCTAGGAGCAGCAACAAGCTGTGGCATGCCAGACCTCCGTACTGGGACGCAGACTTAGACTTGAGACTAGAAATGGGCTTTGCTAAGAGGCATCGTACAGAAACACTTCCAGAGTGTCCCTTGTGACACCTGCCACAAACACCAAGCCCTCTGTGTTATTAGGCAGAGACACCCCCCCCTCTCCTATTTTATAATGTGTCAGCCATCAAGAAAAGCCAGAAATTTCCGGGTGTGGTTGTGCACGCCTGTAGTCCCAGTACTGGTGAGGCTGAGGCAGGAGGATCAGTGTGAGTTCGAGATCAGCCTGGGCTACAAAAGTGAGCTCAAGGCCAGCCTGAATAGCACAGTGAGACCTTGTCTCAAAAAAAGACAAAAAAAAAAAA